>CDEZ01022615.1:0-61771 GCA_000826365.1 Acanthamoeba royreba | reverse complement strand
AAGAAATCAAAAGGCAAAAAAAATTGGGCACGACGGCCCGGTTTGTGGGCACCACGCCCAGACTTGCCGCACCACGAGGGCACTGACAAGCCAGCGCGGGTGCCCGAGGGTCCTCGGTAACCTCCAGGCCAACCGACGTTAACGAAAACTCGGAATGGGATCAAGGAGGTTAAGTCGAGGGTTCCTCCGCCAGCGTAGCAGCCAGCTCCTTGCGGAACTGACCACTCTCCCTCCCTTCTTCTGCCCTTTACTTTAAACTTGCCGGAGCAAGCAAACGGGGTCAGGTCCAGGAGGGATTCCACTGGACACCGTCACCGGTTTATGTTTTTTGTTTTTGTTTTAAAGGCGAACTTCCTGCCCACACAGGGCCTTCTCCTGCAACCCCGGAAGTGGTAACGTGACAGCTTGTTGAGGATCCGGATGAACGACGGAGAACAGAAGACCCCAAAACAAGAACAACACTTAATGGACAGTATATAGATATATATCCCATGACACTTAATATCCGGATCCTCAACTTACCGTCATGTTACCACTCCACTTCCCCCCAAGTGAGCAACAGTAGATAGTAAAGAAAGGGCTACCTGTGAGTGTAATGAGAAGAACGCTTCAAGTGTTACCTGTATCAAAGAGGTAGAAAAAGGTTAGTAGCTCAAGGGAGAGGGCCGTACCTTACGGCAAACCAATCAGCCTGAAGGTGCGACTGAGGCTGATGGTTGTGGTGTCTGGGCGCACATCCCGCATGCGCCGTGAAACTCGTCTGGGAGGGCTTGAGGCGGCCTTGGTCGGGAGAACTGCTGGCGCTTCCTCTGTCTTCTTGTTCTTCATCGTTCGCTAGCAAAGTAGAGACTGGTTAGAGGCTTGGCCATGACTACCGGCACTGTACTCAAGGAGAGCGTACCTTGGCCAGTCGACGCTTTGTTGGCTGAGTACGTTCTGGTGCTGGCACGTCGATCTTGAGCAACTGGGGGGCCTTGTTGATGGCAGCCACCTCATCAGCCTGAGGCTGCGGCTTGTTGGCGGCCGAGATCGTGCTGTTGAGCAGGGCCACTTGCTTCTTGTGCCAGTTGAGGCTGACTTCGAGTCGCATCCTCTGGTACGCCCACTGCCTTTCCGCCATGTGCAGCTGGGACTTGAAGCGGGCTTGATCGGCAGTTGCCTTCTCCGTTGCGACGTTGAGCTGGGCACGTAGTTGGTGCTTCTCGTTGAGTTGCACCTTGAGCCGAGCTTCAAGCTGGAGCTTGTCGGCGACCGCCCTCTCCTTTGCCTCACGAAGCTTGTTGACTTGGCCTTCCGCTGCCCACATGCGCCGTCTGGCCTCCCACAGCTGTTCGTAGGTGGCCTGCTCTGCGGCAGCTGGGAGCTGAGCCTTGAGCGGGGCTGGCGGAGCGGTAACTGCGGCGATAGAGGGCCTCTTGCAGTAGGCGCACTGGGAGGTGGCAGGCACACGGGAGATCGGAGCTGCCAAGGCCGCCTTGAGTTGCGCTTCGTGTTGGAGCTTGTCCGTGGCAGCCTGCGATGAGACCGACTGGAGCTGGGCTTCGAGCTGGCGGATGCGCACGGCCGCTTCATCCTGCGTCTGCTTGAGCTGCAGGGACAGCTGGTACCTTTCCAGGGCTGCCTTCTGCTGCACAGCGTGCAGCATCTCGGCGAGTTGGTGCTCCCTGGAGGCGAGGGCTTCAGAGCGCAGCCTCTCAGCAAGAATTTGGTTCTCGAGATCGTTCCTGCCTGAGGCCGCCTCACCAAGCATGAGAACGGCGTACTTGAGCTCAGCACGGAGGGCATCAGCTGTAGCTTGCAGGTCATCCTTCCTTGGGGGCTGGGGACCGGCAGGGCGCCCAGTAGAGGCCGAGCTTGGGGATCTCTGACGACGGCGACGTAGGCGAACGCGAAGGGGGACAGGAGGAGGCGGGGGCATCAGGAGGCGTAGTTGCTCCGGGGACTCAGCCGCGACGGTGGGAACGGCAGCAGGGTTGGTCTTGGTGTCGAGCACAGCGGTCGAGGTCTTCTTGGGGATCGTGAAGAGCATGATGTTCCGTAGTTGGTCTCAACGTTGGGTAAGCAGAGATACACGCGATGTTTTGGACACAGAGGGTAACTCACTCTTTGTCGAAAGGGCAGGCCAGCGTCTTGCCCCTGAGTTGGAACGTCGACGGTTACACTTTGCGCGGGAAAAGTGAAATCCATTGACGTGCAGCAGTTACAGCCCAGCGTTCCAGCGCAAATCGCAACTATCTAAAACAAACGAAATTTCTACCTGTTTTCTGCGACGAACAAATAACAAGATGCAACAGGATCGGCGAAGATGTGGGGCGGCGGAGCAGCCACCTTCTCTTCCTGTCGCTTCTTCTCGCGTTCCTCTTTCTCCTTCTTGCCCATCAGAGGATCGCTGAAAATGTCCAGCGAGTCACTGCCTCCGATGGCCGGGCGTAGGTCGGCAGCACGATTCGATGGAGCCGTACGTTAAGGACAGGATGTTTACCTTCGCCTCTACACTGAACGCCGGGGGTGGTACTGCGTTGGCGGTGAATGAGCCATCCTCTTCATCGTCAAAGTCGGGAAGATCGTCTGCGATGACAGCAGGTTCGGATGGTTCGTCCTCATCAACCTTCTTTTTTGGCGGCATCGCTCCCGGCCGCATAGCCAAAGGATTGATTGCGCTTCCTGCACGCGTGGGTAAATCAACAACACTTCCAGCCACTCCTCAAGCACAACCCGATCGGACATACCGATGGAACTCTGAAGGGCGGCAATCTTGGAGCCAGCCGTTCCTCGCCTTGGTCAAGTGAGTGACACGCTCAGCGGGAGCTGCTTGATCTCTAGAAGCAATCCACACTGACTCTTTTTCCACCTACATTGAGTGCTCCACCGGCCATTCAGGTGCCATACATCGAAGATGGCGAGCCGCTCGGGGTTGTGAGCGGAGGTGTACGAGCAGGAACGGCGATTGCCTGAGAGGCGGTTGAACGGAAGGTGTGGTACTGGCCATCCCTCTGAGGAAGGGGAGGAGGTGCAGCGCCCCTTGGCGAAGAAGGAGGAGAACTGCGTGTATGAGAAGAGGAAGACGATAATGATGGGGACGAAGCGGGTGATGAAGAGTTCATTTGGAGTTGATTGAATTGTAGCCCGAGGAGTAGGCGGAGCGTAGCGCGGGGGCAGAGGACTGCCGCGCTGTGAGTAGCCCTGCGCTTTCAGGCTTGATGCTGCGGCAAGGATAATTGTGACGACGGGATGGATCTCCATATCTGCACACCACTTCACTTGATATACCAATTCTTCTTTTCTTTGTCGTCTTCAGCAGGGAGGAGAGTACGAAGGAGGGCACGCGTACCCTGCGCGTAGTCGCGGAGGTTCCTGCACCGACTGCACCACATTACCTCGACTCAGTCCTTCCGATTTTATTCAGGGTCGACAAAATGAAATTTCATTGAATACATTCTGAATCATCCAATCACTTCGCTGCATTTTACAACGAAATTTCAAACTTGTCGACACTCGACTCCGATATGCAAACAGAATTTTTTCATTTGAAATGCGTGGAACGCAAAACACGAGCGGTACACTGGCTGGTGGCGGTTACCGACTGGGCTTCGAGCTGGCGGATGCGCATGGCTGCTTCATCCGCCTTCTGCTCGATGAGTTGGCGCTCCCTCTCGGAGCGCTGCTTCTCAGCGAGCAGCTGGGTCATCTGCTGCCGTACGACTTCGAGGGAAGCATCGAACTGGGAGCGGAGATGAGTTTCGAGGCGGCACCTTTCGAGGGCAGCTTGGTTCTGGCCGGCCTTGATATGGTCCTCCAGATCCTGGACGCTCGTACCTGGCTTCGAGACCGTTCATCCCCAAGTCGGCGTAGTCGAGCTGGAGGGCATCAGCTGTAGCTTGCACGTCATCCCTTGAGGTCTGGGGACCGGCAGGGCGCCCAGTAGAGGCAGAGCTTGGAGATCCCTGACGACGGCCACGTGGGCGAACGCGGAGGGGGACAGGAGGCGGCAGAGGCATCGGGAGACGTAGTTGCTCCGGGGACTCAGCCGCGACGGTGGGAACGGCAGCAGGGTTGATCTCACCGAGCACAGAGCACGGGTAGATGTCTTCTTGGGGCTGCTGAAGAACATGATGTTAAACGTAGTTGGACTCAACGTTGGGTAATGCGGAGGCAGAGAGGATAACTCTTTGTCGAAAGGGCAGCCAGCAACTTGCCCCCGAAAGGGGACGTTGACGGTTACCCTTTGCGCGGGAAAAGACGTCACCATTGACGTGCAGCAGTTGCAGGTGAGCCAGCGTTGCTCGGAGTCAGGCTATTGGCTCTTCCCCTTGCTCAACAATCCGAGAAAAACCCACGAAATTTCTTCATGTTTTCCAAAGTTGAACACATGTTGAAGAGGTGGACAATCAAAACAGAGATCCCTTACCCAAAGGATCGGCGAAGATGTCGGGCGGCGGAGCAGCCGCCTTCTTCTGCCGCTCCTCCTCTTCCTGTCGCTTCTTCTCGCGTTCCTCTTTCTCCTTCTTGCCCATCAGAGGATCGCTGAAAATGTCCAACGAGTCACTGCCTCCGATGGCCGGGCGTAGGTCGGCAGCACCATTCGATGGAGCCTGCTTGGGCGCGCTTGAAGGTACGGGGTCGTCAAAGAGACCAATCTTCGGGCCGCTCTTGCCTCCAGCTGCACCGGAGGCCTTGCGCGATGCACCACCACTGCTACCAAACATGTCATCTCCAAAGATCGATGATGACGACGAAGAGGTGGAGGCGGAGCCGAACGAAGGCATAGTGAAATCGCCGCCGTCAAGTACGGACGAAGAAGACGATAGAGACGAGAGTAGGTCATCAGTATTAACTGGCTGCGGCTGTGTGGGCTTTCGGGCCGGTGAAGCGGCCTTCGTAGCGCTACTGGCCGGTGTCGAGACTTCTGGTCGTTCCTCAGTAGACTTCCTTGAGGGGGTAGTGGTAGTGGATTGCGATGGCTGGCTAAGGTCCAATGAGTCAAAAACTGAGCCTGTACAAGAAGAGGTGAGCTGGGAGAAACACCCAATACTGTTTCGCACGCAATCCATACCCGATGTGCCCGATCGAGGACTAGCAGTGGCTGCCTTGTCCGCGGAAGAACCCTTTGTTCGCATCGTACGCGAGGGTAACCTCTTGTTGCTGTTCATAGGTCGCGACTTAGTGGCATGAGTCAGCGCGGGACCCTTCTTGACGTGCGTTTCATCGTCCTCAGTGGTCATTGGTGGTGGAGGCTGGGAAAAAATGGCATCAGTTGTGCTTACTGTAATTTGTACGTTAAGGACAGGATGTTTACCTTCGCCTCTACACTGAACGCCGGGGGTGGTACTGCGTTGGCGGTGAATGAGCCATCCTCTTCATCGTCAAAGTCGGGAAGATCGTCTGCGATGACAGCAGGTTCGGATGGTTCGTCCTCATCAACCTTCTTTTTTGGCGGCATCGCTCCCGGCCGCATAGCCAAAGGATTGATTGCGCTTCCTGCACGCGTAGGTAAATCAACACTTCCAGCCACTCCTCAAGCACAACCTAGTCGAACATACCGATGGAACTCTGGAGGGCGGCAATCTTGGAGCCAGCCGTTCCTCGCCTTGGTCGAGTGTCTTCCTTGTCCTCCCTGTCCTCCTTGTCATCCGTGGTGCTTAAAAACGAAGTGTCAACCTTCTTGATCTGTGACCCAGGCTTGGGAGACTCCTTAATGAGGTTGGTTAGAGGAAAGTCAAAGGCCCATATAAGAACTGAGCAATTTCAGCTTACCTTAGCTTCCTTATCTTTGGATGACTCTTCAAGCATTTTCATCTTTTCAGAGAGGCTGAGTGTGGGTAGAGGAGTTACTTCGGTCGTGCGGCCACCTGAGATCTTTGTGGACTTCGTATCATCAAATAAGTCGCTACTTGCCGAAGAAGTCTCCTTCTTCGTGTCCTTGGGTGGGGCGGAAAGGGGATCATCAAAGAGGGAGGCGCTCTCCTTAGTAGTGGCAGGTGTGGTCTTCTTGGGTGGCGCGGAGAGAGGATCGTCAAAGAAGGAGGCGCTGTCCTTGGGAGAAGCGACCGTTGTGGCTGCAGATGCAATTTTCTTGGCCGATGTAGCGCCGAGTTCGCCAAAAAGACCATCATCTTGCTCAGTGGCGGTCTTCTGAGCCGGAACATTGGCTGCGGCTTGCTTGGGCTTGGCCGCCTCAGCCTTCTTGGCCGGAGTGGCGGCTTTCTTTGGCGCAGCAGCGTCATCAGTAGCGGATGTGGTGGATTTCGTCTCCGCGGTGGCAGTTGTCGAAGTCTTACGCACGGGGGTCGCCTTCTTAGTAGGAGTTGCCGCCTTTGCTGGTGCACCCTTGGCTGGAAGATCAGAAAAGATGTCTGCCACAGGTGCGGGTGATGCCGCAGTGGTCCTAGCATGCGCGTCAGGAAGCGAGAAGGTCAGGAGGGTCTCATGGTGGCAGTCAAAGGGCGGAAAGTACTTTTTGGCAGCAGCCGCCTTAGCAGCGGGTGCCTTCTTGACAGGCGTAGTGGTCTTTGGCGCTGATGCGGGATCTGCAAATATATCGTCTCCTACTGTCGTAGTAGCCGGCTTGGCAGCGGCTGTCTTCTTAGTGCCAGTGGCAGCGGGAGCAGCCTTGCCTCGTCCAGCTGCTGAGGTTTTGGTGCCGGCAGCAGTGGTCTTCTTCACCGTCGTGGCGGAAGCTGCCTTGGCAGGAGCAGCTTTAGTGTCAGCCGCTTTCTTTGCCGGTGCTGCAGTGGTCGACTTCTTAGCGGGAGCCTTAGCTGCAGTAGCAGGATCCGCGAAGAGATCAGCAGGAGCAGCAGGCTTCGTTTCGACTGGCTCAGCAGCTGGAGTAGGCTTCTCTACGTCTCCAAAAAGATCGTCCTTAGTCTTCTGTGCAGGCGCAGGCTCAGCCGTGGTCTGCTTGAATAAAGCCCCACGTTAGTGCTTTCATGAAGACTACAAGTTGTGATGATACCTTGACAGGTGCCTTCTTAGAAGGCTCCGGGGAGGAAAGAAGACCTCCTAGCGGATCAGCAGATACCGTAGTTGCAACAGTAGGGGACACCTCCTTCGTTTGCGCGTTAGACGTCTTCTTTGTCTTCTCCGGCTCGCTCGTCTTCTTAGGCTGAGCAGCTCCGAAGATACCATCCTCATCGGGACCCAAATCACCGAATAAGGGGTTAGCTGCTGCTTTAGCTGCACTCTTCTTTGATGAAGCAGGCGCATCAAAGAGACCACCAGCTGAGGGACAGAAGGAGACGATAAGCCGCAGCGAACTTAGACAATGGAGCAATGAAAGGTACCTGGTTCATCACCGAACAGGCCACTACCCGCAGGCTTGGGTGCCTCAGTCTTGGGCTTAGTAGCGGGTTTGACTTGAGAAGGCTCTTCTGAAAAACGGTACGAGACTCCCGTCAGATTTGCACTGCAGCACAAGAGGAGTCTACGTACCAGATGCTGCCGGAAATGCTCCGAGAGCTCCAAACAGGCCGCTCGTAGAAGACTCCTCATCTTCAGCACCAAAGAGGCCTCCTCCTCCACCCAGAATCTTCTTCAGCGGATCGTCCTTCTTCTGGGCAGGAGCTGACGCTGCCGGTTCACTCTTGGGAGCAGCAGATTCGGATTTCTTTTTGGAAGCAGGAGTTGGAGCACCTCCAAACAGAGAGCTAGCATTGTCACCCTCGGAGAGATCGTCATTCTCTCCAAATAGGCTGGAGCTGCTCTTTGCAGCAGGTGCAGCCTTCTTGGAGGCAGGCTCATTTTTCTTTGGAGCTGATGGAAGCACGGCGACTCCACCAAATATACCCTCAGCCTCTTGGCCATCGTCACCCAGCAGAGATAGTGGAGGCGCTGATTGCTTCTTCTCTGACGCGGGCTTCTTGGCCTCGACGGTTTTGCTGGTGGCAGCGGACTCCGAAGCCGCTGGTTGCTTCTTCTCTGGCGCGGGCTTCTTAGTCTCAGCAGCTTTGCTAGCCGCGGCATTTGCCATGTCGGGGAACATCTTGACTCCACCAAAAGGCTTTTTCCTGTCGTCGGCGTCCGATGTCTTGCGCGGTGCTGGCACATCTTCTTCTGCCGTTTCGTCACCGAGAGGTGCTGCCGTGGTCTTCGCCGGTGTAGGCTGCTTGGAAGCTGGTTGGGCCTTCTTCGTGGCGGGAGCAGGCGCACCACCGAATATTGATTCTCCAGCGTCTTCCTCCCCAAAGAGAGAAGTGGAAGACGACGAAGTCTTCTTGGCGGAAGATGGCGCAGCAGCGGTTTTCTTAGCACCAGGGAGTGAAGCGAACAGTCCCCCAGAATCACCTTCGTCGCCCAGACCACCGAAGAGACTACCTCCCGCGGCCTTAGGGGCAGGGGCAGCAGTTGGTGCCTTCTTGGCAGGAGCCGGTTCTTCATCAGCATCAGCGCCAAACAGCCCGCCACCCACTGGTGCCGTGGGTTTCTTGGCATCGGAGGACTTCTTGGTAGAAGGGGCAGAGGGAGCACCACCAAAGAATCCAGCGCCGCCTTCATCATCTTCACCGCCAAGCTCGCCGAAGAGGCCACCACCAGCGGCAGCCTTCTTAGCAGGCGCCTCAGTCTTCTTCGGAGCGGAAGCCTTAGCAGCCGGAGCGGCGAATACTTCGTCCTGGCCTTCATCGTCACTGACACCGAATAGGCCGCCCGTCTTGGCGGCAGGTACTGACTTCTTTGCTGGTTCCTCGGCTTGCTTCTTCACGGGCGCCGGTTCGCTGGGACCTCCGAAGAGCCCTTCGCCTTCTTCATCAGCGAGGAACGAGGGTAGTGCAGAGGATTTCTTTTTGGCGTCGCTCTCTTTCTTGCCCCCCTTTGCTTCTCCAAACATGCCATCATTGTCGACTTCCTCATCAGCACCGCCAAGAATCTCCTCGAAGAGACCACCGCCCCCGCTTGCCTTCTTGGTCGTGGTCTGTTTATCCTTAGCCTTGGACTTCTTTGGGGTGGTTGATGATTCGCCGCCACCAAGAACACCACCCATATCGTCGGCGAAGTCCGCAAAGAGATCCTTCTCCTCTTCGTCTTCACTCTTATCAAGGAACGACGCAAAGAGATCGTCTGGCTTGATCTTGGTCGATTTAGTTTCTTTCTTTGGTGTAGGCTTCTCCTCAGCCTCGCCCTCTCGGTCTGTCTCCGTTTCTGCTTCAGTATCGCGCCTCTTCTTTCGCTTGTCTTCAAGGTCTTCAGGCAGTTCGCCCTTTGCATTTCGTTGAATGGCAGCTGCTAGTTTCTGCTGGAGTGCCTTCTTATTGCGTTCCTCTTCAGTGAGCCCATCATCCTCGACCTGTTGCGTCGCGTCAGAGACAGCAGTTGAGGCTGCAGCCTTCTTTGCCTTCTTAGCAGCCAGCCGTTGCTGCTTCCGCTCCTGTCTCCGTTGTTCTTTCTCGAACTTGCGCTGTTCCCGAGCGGCTTTGCGGGCCTCGCGCACCCGTTTCCTCTCCTTCTTTTCTTCATCATCGGAGAACAGAGCATCACTGGAGCTCTCTTCGCTTTCTGGTCCGAACATGTCCTCTGAGCTCGAGCTTTCGTCTTCTTCTTCTTCTTCTTCGTCTTCTTCGCTATCCCCTTCATCCTTTTCCTCATCTCTGGCATCGGCAGCTTGCACCTGGGCTGCTGTGTCGTATGTTTCACCGCTTTCTGTGTATTCGGCGCCCTGATCACCCGCGTCCTCGCCTCCCTCCTCATCGGTGACGCCCTCTTCGGGTTCCTCGCTTTCAGAAAGCTCTTCACTGAGTTCATCTGAGAAGTGCACCGCCAGTTGCAATCAGTAACAATGCGAGCAACAAAACATCATCCTGGATACGCACCATCGGACAGGATAAAGAGACCACAATAGTCGTCGTCATGGAACTCTACGGTGCCAATGACATAGGGCAACGGATACTTGGCGTAGGGGTCCTAGTAATGCTATTATTAGCATGACGAAGAGAGATGGTTGGCTAACTTTGCGTACAGGAGTCTTGTCTGCCTGAGCATCGGATTCGGCAGCCTCTTGGCCATCCTCTGTCATGGTAGCAGGCACCGGCGGCTTAGGGACGTTAGCCAAGCTGGACAGTTTCAACGCTTGCAATCCATTCCCAATTGCATCGAGATACTATTATGCGCAATCATGGCAATCATTGTGAGTGTCACCATAGCGTAAGTAAGAGAATTGACTTGAATACCTTAGGAAAGAGTAACTGTTCGATTTCCTCACTGGTCATGTCTTCCAGCTTCTTGGTCTCTGCGGGTTTGTCTGGTTCAGTCACTGCCTCGTGCGCTTCATCCTCAGCATCGTACACACGCTGTTGTTACACAAACATGGTGCCAAAGCCCAAAGTTCGTTAGCTACTGGGGCTTTTGCTTGATCATAGCAGCTCAACTGTACGTTTTCAATGTACTGAGAATTGGCAAGAAGGAGAAACTCGTTGAAGGTGTTGTGCAGCTTAACATCAGCGACCTTGGTAGCCGTGACAAGAGAGTCGACGACGCCCTCCACTTCCCTGGTCTTCGCCACCAGGTTCGACGAGAACTGCTTCAGGTAGTGGAAGAGCTGGCGGTATACCACAAACGTAGTGTAAGTCAATCCTTTCCAATAGAAAGAAAAAATCAAATAAATAACGAATTCAAATATTTTGTAATTCATTTAAGATTATAAAATAATATTTTTATAATCTTAAATGAAAAAAGAGATTGGGGAGATGTGCGTACACCGGCATCAGCCGCAAGAGTCCAGTGGTTCTCCTCGCGCAGCTCCTTGAGGGTCCATGGCACCTCCCACCTCCTCAGATTGGGACCGCTACTACTCGTACTCGCAGATGGGGCAGTCGCGGTCCCATTGGCAGCCTGGGTGCTCTGCTGGTACTGATCTCCGCCGTTGTAGTACGTCCCATAGCCGGCCGCCGTCGATGACGAGGCATCGTAGTAGGAGGGGTCATAGGCGGCGGTGATGGTGCTACTCGATGCGTAGGCATCGTACCCCTGACCGTTGTAGTCGTAGGACGTGTACTGATTGGAATTGTACGTGTCGTAGCCGCTACTCGACGCATATGGATCGTACCCGCCGCTTCCGTAGGCCGAGATGCCACCATCAGCGGCGCCATCAGGCGGGGGTGGGAGGGCACGGTCGTCTCCACCATTGCTGTAGGAATTATCGTAGTAGTCCATCATGATGGGTTTCGATTTTATCTTCTTCCCGCCTGAAATTTATGAGAGAAGAATTAATGTGAGCCCACACCAATTGGATGTATGCGGATGGATGTTTCCTTGCCGTACTTTCTTGAGAGAAAGGGGCTGGCGGAGGGACAAGAGGGATCACCACACCGACCTAAAATGATTACAAGATGGGAAGTAGGGTCTTTCTTTCTCGACCAACTTTTCGGGCCAATTTGCGGATCGCAGATTTAAGAATGTTGCTGACGTGTACTTAAGAATACGGAAAGCGCATCGATTGGCTGATTAAAAAAGCTCACCCACAATCACGATTTTTGTTGCGCACGTGAACACTATGACCCACTCAAAATGACCATTGGGCAAGCAGCTTGTCGTATGGAGAAGGCCTACTACTTCTTTCCCTCTGACCCAGTGCAGAGTCACCGCAACGAGAAGGAAGGACACACACATGAAGGCTCTGCTGGGCCGCCGACGCAACAACTCTGCCGCTCCCTTGCCCGCACAAAGTGCCGATGGCTCGCCGATGAAGCGCTCCAAGAGCCAGCGCACGCTGCGTGCATCGGCGCCGGGTTCGAGTGAGTCTGCTAAGGGCGGCCTCCGGAGCGACGGCATAGTACGAGTTATGTCCGCCGACGACGCCAGCCGGAAGGGCGCAAGTACGGCACAGCCAGCATCTACAAAGAGCGGGGAACTGAAGCAACGGCAAGGGTTGGACAAGTGGGAGCTTATCCTCGCCTCAGAAGTCGAAGCGGGAATAAGCCAGCCGGCGAGTCCGCGCGTGGCTCATGCGCCGGAGAAGAAGGCCACAGCGGAGGAGAGCAGCTGCCCAGTGAGCCCGAGAGCGCATGGAGAAGTACCACCGGCAGACTTTGAAGACCTGGCCGGAGAAAGCGCGAAGAAGGCCCGGGCGTGTGCTCAGATCAAGGCCTACACGAAGCTCCACAGCGCTCACCCTCACCTGTTCTGCTCCTTGCCCTCATCCTGATTTCTCGTGTTTGCCTTTTCTTGCCTTTGTTGGGTAATTGACCGATACCACGGTTCACAAGAATTGAAGGAAGATGGGGAACTACTGGTTTGTGTCCTCGGGTTCTACCTTGCTCTTCTTCTCACCGGCAAGTTCCTCATCCTCAGCAGCTGCAAGGAGGTGGGAATTTTCCTCCAAGAAGGCTTTGAGCTTATTGAGGGCTCTCTTGCGGTGCGAGATCTCGTTCTTGGTCTCTTTGGGCATTTCAGCATATCTATTTTTTGGATCTGGTGAGACAGATGACCACATCCTCATTCGAATGGGTCCGACGTACGTTTGGTCAAAGCCATCAGGAAGGAAGATGGGATCCCAGCCAAAGTTGGCAGGGCCGCGAGGAGGCACGATCCGACCCTATGCCAGAGTGAAAGCAGACTTCAGCCCACAGGTCCAACTCCAGAAGAAATGCAAACAGAGCACCTCCGTTCGGCCCTCGAACACAATCGGTTCAGCATCTGGGCCAGAGCAGAAAGAAAACGTGCACAAGGCATAGGCCTATGGATTCAACAAGTGGTCAGGTGCATTCGTTAGAAGAGTGAAGGGGAAAGATCCTACGTTCTTGTCATCGAAGCCTGCAAGCAGCTGGTTCAGTCCATCGTGGCCGAGCTTCTCGAGGAACCACTTACTGTGTGATATAAAACACAAGCAGGTCAATTCACCAATGTGAAAGAAAAAGCTCAACAAGAGCGTACATGTAAGGTCCGGGTAGGCCTTTGAGAGCGTTGAAGCAAAGGCACGTGTCTTCAACGATCACCGGTCCCTTGACCTAAGACATGATTCCGTAAACAAGCAGAATGGAGAAGTGAGCCGACATCAGTGCGAGATCAAGAATGGACCAGACACACGCCACCTCCGCAACGGCGAGCTTGCACTTCTCCTTGGATATCTCATCAGGCTCACCCTGCAGCTCGGGCACTGCGTAGCACCGCACAGACATAAGTCTCTTTTTTAGATCAACACCACAGCTGATTATTTGATCTCAAGAAATCTTAAAGAATTTTTATTTCATTTTAAAATTAAAAAATGAAAATGATTCTTTGTAGCAGATCCTGCATCCTTCTAATTAAAATTCCAAAAAAGATTTTGATGGGGATGGTACAATCGATGGGGCGGGAGGTGAGGGGCACGGCATCGCCAAGGATGGCCTTGACCTCAGCCAGCTTGTTGGCGTTGCCCGTGACGAATACCAACGACCGTGTAGCACTACCTCCCCTCTTCATTCTCTACGAAACGCGCAACTGAAACAAAACGAAATCGTTTTGTAAATAACGTTTCACGTATTTCGAAATAATTTAGAATTTCTTGAAATGTCATTTCATTATAAAATCTTTTTCCAATCGGAAAAATGACCTCGCGAGTGGTGGCCATTGGGGACTATCATTCCCCGCTCTTTAATCAACTGTCATGTTATCGCGGGGAGACCCTCCTCGTTGACTGGGCCAAAAGGTTCACAACTAATTCATTTTTTTTAATACTCCATTCCAGATTTTCTCCGATTTTTCCTATTTAGTGAGAAATATTGCAATATTTTTAATCATTAATTATTTTTGCAATTGTAAGGTGATATTTTTAAATTAATTTATGTGCAGTACACAGGGCTGGCTGTGGTGCCGGAGGGACGTGGCGCTCGACGCTCCGGAGGCGCAAGAAGGGCTCGTGCCGGCCAACCTCCTCCGCGAGACCTGGGTGAGTCCCTGTGATGATGATGAAGACGATGCTGCAAGTGAACTGATTGTACACTGATTCTCGTGATGGAATGCAGGAGAAGCAAGCGGCAGCGCTGGGACTTACCATCATCACTTCGGAGATGGAGAATGATGTGTTGAAGTACACTGATCCTGTGCTCAAGCAAAGCCAGCAGGCGGAGGAGACAGCGGCGCCTCAGGAGAGTCACTTGTCGTCTCTCTTTGGAGGTAGCAGTAGCGCATCGTCCGGAACGTCGTCTCTCTTTGGGCAATCGTCCACGTCTTCGTCCAGTTCTTCTTCGTCGGCGGCTACAGCTTCACTCTTCTCAGGATCGTTTTCGCTCTCGGCTGCCATAGAAGCTACTGCTCACCAGGCGCCCATTCTTGCACCGGGTACTGGTGTTTTGCACGACCTTTGTGATCGTCCACGCTCACCTCACCTGTAATCACAGGTCTGACGAACTTCATCTGGCCAATGCAGCCTTCCGAATTTATGGCCAAGTGCGTCAAGCTTGGCTTGGAGCAATAGTTACTTGTTACTTACCTTGATGCACAGGATATGGCAAAAGAAGGCGTATGTGGTGCAGGGCTGTGGTGAGCGTCTGCCCAAGGTGAGGGAGGATTTCATGAATTACGACGTCGAGCAGCTTGTTTCAAACGCTTCGGTTAGTAGACTTCCTTCTTTCCTACTTTCATGCATGAACTGATCTTGCTCTTCCATCATCGCAATAGGATTGTGTGGTATGGATGAAGACTACCGATGGCAAAATTCAGCACTTCTATGCAGGTAACCTCTGCTGAACCAAACAGCCTATTCAGAAGTTATTCGCTGTTTAATCACTGTTACCGCAGACAACAGGACCGCTTATCACTGCTACTTGGCTGGCCACTCCCTGTGCGTTCTTTCATTCGCTATTCACCCCACGTAGATGAGGAATTCAATCTCACTCACAATCGAACCTTTGCAGTTACTTCAACCCGCCGATAGAACTGCAAAAGAGCTATATCAAACAACTAGCAGAGGATCTGGGAGCCAATTTTGGTATCAAAAAAGTACTTCATGTACCTCTTCGGGAGAGCCTTGAGAACGTCTGTAACTGAGTTGAGGCGGCGGTGTAACCCACAGGATGACGGCTTCGGTGGCGACATTGAGATCTTTGCAGTACGGGGCAAGAACGTAACAGATTGGCACTTTGATGCACAAGAGGCACGAGACACATTACACTTGGACAGCATTCACTCTGTCGCACATCTAACATGCGGGTAACAGAACTTTACAATCCAACTCAAGGGCTGCAAGCGATGGAGCATCACGCCGGGAGTGTCCTGCCCAATAACTAACCACACCAACCCTAAAAATGTAGCCACGCAGAAATACGATGTACAGTAACCCTTTCTCCTCAGTTATGACTTATCTAATCCGGTCTATAATAGGAGCATAGAAGGGTGCATGCAGCTTATGCACCCTCAGCGGATGTTGAGCCACCAAAGGACTTCACGAACGCCCAGACCTTTGTACTAAGGTTCCTTTTTAGTTTGGTTTCAACTCTTTGGACTTTATGGGAAGCTAATCCTTCAAATCACGAGCAGGCCTGGATCTGTGATGTATGTGCCAGGCGGCTACTGGCACCACGTAACGTGTGACTCCGATGAAGGCTCTCTCTCGCTCAACTTCTCTATTTCAACGACGACCTGGTGCACAATGCCATACACTAACATGTGAAGTCTGCCTTACTTATGCCTTTCCAACGTGGTTTAGGATGGAATTATTGATGAACTCACTGACGCAGCATTTGTGGAAGTATAGCCACTGGAGGGAGAACATCATTGTCAAGGTACACGCACCTTCTGCTGTTGTTTAGCCCTTGGTTGTGACTCTCGTCATCCTTCAGGACCCTTCAGCAGCACGAGAACATCTGCGCACGCTACTCGCCAACCTGCCCAACGAAATTGCCCAGCTCAAAGCACAGGATCTTCTGCCTAAGGGCCTCTTCCGCGAGTTCAAAGAACGGGTATTCTCTTTCTTTCTTTGCGATGACCTTAACTCGTTTAAGACACTCAAGCGCCACTATCTACAGGAAGTGAACGTGGAGACAAGTGAACAAGGTAATGATGCGGAGATTGCCAAGACCACAAGACTCCGACGGAATCCTGTGGCGGTCATCATCAAGAACAGACCTTCAATCACCACCGTACAGCCACCCGTCTGCGCACCCAAGGTAAGGAAGAACTTGCTTATCCGCAGTACGCGCACTGTTTAACTGCTTCGTTTAGGCCTGTATGGACAATGGAAGCAAGAAACGTCCCCTGCAGAGCATGCTAAGCAGCGGGAAGGGGAAAGCACCGACTGAGGAGGACGAACACAATGAACGCGAGGGCAAGGAAAGCTGGACCCTTCATGTCGGCTTCGGCAACAAAGACTTCAGATCCAACCTCGAAGTCAAGCTTTTCATTAAGCCCGAAATGGCCTGCTTGATTGAATGGATCGAGCGCAGAAACGGGGCAAAAAGCAGCACCAGCGAAGCCGAGCTTGGTGGGCGCTGGGCTTCCTTCACAGCAGAGGAGCTCTACACCGAGAGCGGCTATCGTGCATGGGTCAAGGCACGTAAGGAGGAACGCGAACAACAGCGCAAGCGGAGGAAAAGCGAGGCACATAACCGAGCGGACCAGAATCAGCAGTCGACCTCGCATGAGGCGCTAGCGCGACTGAGGATGATGATGCGCGATGATGAAGACGATGCAATCGAGCAGTTGGAGGATGAAGATGATGAGTTAGATATGGATGGTGAGGAGCAGGCCATAGGTGGCTTTGGAGAGGTGGAACAGCTGCTAAGTGTGTTGCTGTTCAATGGCTACATCACCAAAGTCAAATGAGAAGCTGCGCTGATAACCATTCACTGTGGTTCCTCTTTCTACCATGCATGTTGGTGGGATAGATAGAGATGGTCAAAATGAGGATGTTTGAACTTAGTTACATCTTTGGGAAGAAGATGATGTTAGATACATTTTTCTCCTAACTCATGGGTACCAAATAGACTGTCAGTGGCAGCACCTACCGCAGCAGGTACAACATTGCCTGACCTTGCGTCGGCAACTATAGGATCGAAAGCACATGCAGCCCCAGCAGCAGAATCCGCAAGATAAGAGGAAGACCGTGATCAAACATCCTACTACACAGCACTCCGGATAGCGCTTAGACGAACGGTACTGCATTGTGACCGCTTGCTCTGTAGCCACAACCACCAACCGCCGTGAGTAATGAAAAGGCGCGTTTGCTTGGGTAAGGAGAAGACATGGCGCCGTACGCGGTCCAATGCCATAGTAAGCCAGATTCTTCTTCCTCTTGAGCGGCTGGTTCGAGTTAGCAGTCTGGTATGCTAACCACATTCGTTGATTCTTCCTCGAGTAACCCATGGGCAATTGCACTGCACACCAAGCACAAGGGTAAGGTCACCCGCATGATCGGCCTATCAGATGGGGGAGATTACTGTTGGCCATCTGGCTTAGCTGTTTGACTGTTGTTCGATTCGGGTCCACACGAAATGTATCTGCATGATCAGGCCGTCAGTGCCCGTCTGGAATCCTGTACATGCACCACGCATGTGTGCACGATAAGATGGAATCGAGTACGAGTTGTGCCATCAACCAGCATTACGGAAACCGTCACCTGATATTTACATACAATCATCAGTGTCCGTTGCCAGAGCGAAGAACATGAATAATTCGGGTCCATTGTGTCTCACCAGATTTTCGTCGTTGTCACCCGCGGCATTCACCTCGCTTTGGTCACAGTCTTCGTCGTCATCGTCATCATCACTGTCATCGTCATCATCACTGTCGTCGTCATCATCGCTGTCGTCATCATCGTCCCTTCGCATGGAAACTACAGAAGCCATTTAATGACCATAATTGCACAATTGAATTAAACTTTAAGCATGAAATTTATTTTTATTTATTTTAAAAGAAATAAAACGAACCTGCGGTCGTATGTGGTACAGCGGGTACCACCACCGTCCCAGAGTCACCGAGCAAGGGGTGGGGAGGAGCCGAAAGACCAGTTGTTGTTGGTGTGGTGGTCGTGGTGGTCGTAGAAGCCACAGTTGTCTGGGGCTCAGACTCCTCCCTTGGTGATGTGTCCTTCGTCTCTTCGTCTGACATCTTCTTCATCATTTGCGAGAGAAAAATCTGAACAATTTGCCCAATAATTTTCGCAAACGAAACGTGATTTTGAAATAAATTCAGAACAAAAAGAAAACAAAGGAAAATCAAAAGAAATACAAAATAAGGGAGCAAGTAGCGGGAAAGATGAGGCGAGGTAGAAGTAGAAAGACCACTACGGCCTCTTCTTCTTCTTCTTCTTCAACAGCAGCTGCGACCATGGCCACGGAGGCCTCCTCTTCCGAATCCTCTGAGAATGGGGAAGAAGAGGAAGAAGAAGTGGACGATGCCGTGACGATGCCGCCGGGACTGTTCGCCAACCCTGTTGCCGCTGCTTCCTCTTCCTCATCTTCATCCTCTTCCTCTACATCCATCACTGCTGCACTTGGGCTGCCCACCGATTTTCTTAATGAATCCGATTTCCAGTACGGCATTATATTAATACTTGAATTAATATAAATACATTTTTCTTGTATATATTTGTTATTTTTAATAATAATTTTATATTATTAGTAACATATAAAAATGTAGTGAGCCGGAAGAGGACCTGATGAACGAGGACGAGTTCGAGGAGCAGCTCCAGCAGATCTCCAAGAAGGTACGCAGGGATTGTCGCTGTGTGGCCACTGATCACCACCACCAGGTTGCAGTGATTGGCCATCATCATCACCATCACGTGATTGTGGTCGTCGTCGTTGATATTTTAATGTCATCACCAATGATCATCATCATTGTCACCATCATGACACGGCACTGCGGGTCGCATATGCAGCTGATGAAGGAATTAAAGCTGATGTGGCACATGTGTGTGGGGTGGATCCTGTACAGGGGAAGAAGAAAAGCAAGTTGGATCCCGCTCTCTCGCACCTGATGGGTGAGGCCAACATGGCATATGCCCTGCGCGAGTACTCCAAGGGTACGCACGGAGTAATTGGATGTTTGATGAGGTTAAGCATGCCATCATTTAACTCGTAACTCTCTTTAGCGGTCGGACTTCTGCTCGACATCATACGACAGGCGCCTAATGTGTCCGATCCTTATCACACACTCGGTCTGATATATGAGGACATGGGTGACAAGAAGAAGGCTCTCGAATTCTTCATGATTGCCGCTCACATATCGCCTAAGGATGCGAACTTGTGGCGAAGACTGGGCCTCATGTCTCGAGAAGTTGGTACGTTCCTCGTTCTCTCTGTCTAGGAGTACTGATGCAAGCGGCCAATATAGGTAATTCGGAGCAGGCCATTTATTGTTACTCGAAGGCCATTCGCCTGGATCCGAGCGACTGTGATGCTATTTGGGACCGCTCGGTGATTTATGCAGAGAAGGGCAAGCATGCTAAAGGTAACATCTCGCAGCGTGTTTGTGTGAATGCAACACAGGCCATCATTGAAAACTCACATCAAATAATGCAGCTATCCGTGGCTTCGTTTCACTGCACGAACTTACCGAGGGCGACACGGATGTGTCCAAAGAGCTCGCTCGGGTAAAGTGCACTTAATGATTTTGTTGACACAAAGCTCATCTGTTGGTCCGGATCGAAAATGCAGCTTTATCACCAGACCGGCCAGACAGACAGAGCGATCGCAGTCTTGTCCGGATCACTAGAGAAGTGGAAGGAAAAGCAGGCAACAGGTGATCAAAGTGAGGTTGACCTCGACATGGTGCGTACTTCGCCTTCACTACTGAATGACCAAGCACTGAATTGATATCTGTGCCAGGTCAATATGCTGGCTGAGTTGTACATGAACACAGAGAATTATCAGCAGGCGATCAACCTAATCGACGACACACATAAGCGCCTATCCAACCAGGCGCTGCCGCTTGACCTGACCATCAACTTTGGTATTTGTCAAGCTCACATTGGCAATATGGTCCTTGCCGAGGTACAGGCTGCCGATTTATCATTTCGGCGAGGCCACATTCTTATGCTGTTCATCAACAGAGGCAATTCGAGAAATTGATGGAAAAGAATGTGAACACGTATGGTGATCTCTTTTTCGATGTGGCCGAGACGTTCACCAAAGTTGGCGAACCTGGCAAAGCTGCTTCGGTAGGCCTCTAACCACTCCTCTTGTTTTGAGCCCGTGCTGACTTTGCCATCTGCAGGTATTCGAGAGGCTCATCCAGAATCCGCAGTATAACGTACCCACTATTTGGCAAATGCAAGCACAGTGCTATCGTGATTCCGGAAACATAACGAGCGCTATCAACACCTACCTCGAAGGTTAGCTTTGCCTTCACATATTTTTGTGAAAAGCACTCTCTCTTATCATTCTTCTTGGGCCATAGTTGTGCGCGTCGAGCCGAACAATGTGGAAGCTCGGCTGGCTCTCTCAGAATTGTACAAATCGGCTGGCAATTACGATGCTGCCATCGCTATCGTTTCACATAATTCAGTGCCCCTCGGTAAACCGCAAACACTCAGCCTTCTTTTGCTGTTTCCTGACATGATCCTGCAGCCCAGCGTGAACAACCTGAGGCATCAGAACAAATGGAAACGGAGCCGCTTACTGAATCTGCTACAATCGCAACTGATGAGGGAGATCTGTACGAGCAGGATCTGGAGTGGCTCGACGGCCAACATGTCAAGATGGTTGTACAGAAGGGTCTCCTATACTACTCGCTCGAGCAGCATCGTGATTTCCTTGATACAGGTACACTAAATGGAGGCAACACTGGAAGACGTTCAACATTAACTTTTCTTCTTTGCAGTTATGCCGCTCGTCCTTGCCTCCTGCCGTAGTGGGCGCAACACATCTAAGGTACTGCTCTTTCGCTATGATATGATTTGTGCAGCTTTGAATGATAAAGTCATGCCACAGTCCCATACCCGGCGGGAGCGTAAGAAGCGCGGAAGCAACCAAAAACGCCGACGGAGACGAACAAGTAAGCGCACGCGCAGGTCTAAGGACAAGGCGCTGGAGACGCATGCTCCGAAGGAATCCACTGATCAAAGTGAAAATTTGCTTCAGTTCGGCCTTGGGCGCCGAAAAGCCAAAGCCGGTGCTGCATCCTCCAGTACGACAGACCCGACAGCCACCACAACCGAGACAGCAACAACGACTACCACAGATTCGACAGATGTTGCACCTATTTCGTCGGGTATAGCGGTGGAAGAGACACCAAAGGCCGTGCTTACCTCAATTGTAGAGGAAGAGGGGCCCTCCGAACCCCCCATACAACCAAGTGTAAGTGAGAAAGGGAGCAGTGAAGCACAGAATGAACCTACAAAGGACACGCACGAAGCAATGGAAATGGACAAATCGCCTACGCCCCCGTCTGTAAGACAACCACCTTCGAGAGAAGACCGAGGCAAGGAGAAGCTTGATGAAAGCGAAGAGGAGGATGAAGACGAAGACGATGCCGGCAAGCATGACGATGATGAAGACTATGTAGATGAGAAAGGAAAAGCAGACGATAGTGATGAGGATTATCACGATGAGGATGAAGATATGGACGAAGATTCATTAGACGAAAGCCAAGTGGAACAGAGGGACACGTCAGTATTTGAGGCCATTGTTAACGCCATTACCATGGATGGTTACTTTGACCTCATCTTGAAGGTGCAGCTTCTTCGTTCTATCAAGTATAACGTTCACACAGCTGATGCATGGTTGGCCTAGGTATGTAAGTCGCTGGTGGCGTTCGAACAGCATGGCGATGCAGCAGCCATTGTCAAGGACCTCCTTTCGTGCAAGTTCATCGACAAAGAAAAGCGTGATCAGCTTCATTTCCTCTATGTCGGTCCGTCCTCACCCGGCACTGAGTCGATGCGTTCTTTTCTTATGATCATGTTGGTTTGCCAGGCGTTGCGTTTGATCATGGCGATTTTGACGCGGCGTATGATGGTATACGCTTGATATGTTTGCGGAATCCGGCGTCCACGAGAGCCTGGAACTTATTGAATACCACGACAATAAGGTCCCGCAAGCAAGCGAATCTTAAGCTTTCATGGCCACTAACCGTGTAACGTGATCGCACAGGATGGGGCGCTTCAATTCAAGGTCTAATCACAAGTTCATTGTGCGACAATTGCTCCGCAGCCCACACTCGGTGCCACTTATGCTTCTTGCAGGCCACGACTGCAACATTTCAGGTACATTTCCTTGGGCTCCTCTGTCACCCCTTGTACTGAGTATGATGCCAGGTTCTCACAAATTTGCATTGGGGGAGTACTTTCGAGCATACCAATTGCAACCAAAGCATCCTATGATATCGCTTTGTATCGGTCTCACCTATCTTGCTCAGGTACTTACTGTTACCCTCCGTCATTAGGCATGAGGTCGCTCATAGCCGAATGTGTTGCTGGTTGTATGCAGGTGATGAACAGGAGACTGGCGGAGCGGCATTACATGGTGTGCCAGGCATTCACTTTTCTTTACCAGTATCACTTGCTGCGTGGAGGAGATAGTCCGCAAGAAGCGGCATATAACCTAGGACGCGCTTTCCACCAGCTAGGACTGGTTCACCTGGCCGTGCCGTATTATGAAGAAGCGCTCTCAATCCAACCACCTGCAGGATATCCCACGCGCTCTCACTACGATCTCAAGCGGGAGGCTGCCTACAATCTCTCGCTTATCTACAAGGCGTCCGGAGCGCCTCACCTCGCCCTCCAGATTACCCGACAGTATTGCGTCATCTGACCAAAGAAAAATAGAAGTATATTCTCTTCAAGCACCTCAAGAAGGAGCAGCAAGCCCAAAGAAGTGTGCGGCTGTGCGGGTTGTCTCTCGCGCAAGCTCTTCCACAGATACATTCATACACTCAGCCAGTGCTATGCAGAAGAAGACAACATCATCAGTTTCTATGCATCGAAAATGAGAGAAAGGATGGGAAGGAGGAGTACTCTCAAGGACCAGGGGAAGGTAGGAAGGCTCATTCCTTCGTGGACAGGGCTTCATTGTGCGCGGGGTTAGGAACGGCGCATCAGTTTCGATCATCAGCTTATCGAGCGGGATCAGGTGGACAATCTCCTGCAGATGTCTTCCTCGCCTCTCATCGCAGACCCAGCCCGTAATGCCTGCATCCAACCATCCATGTTACCAGTGCTTGAACAAGTTGGCTCAGCCTCTTCTTCTAATGAGGGTGTACCTACCTATATAAAAGCCCATAGCAAGGTATGTCTCTAGTTCCTCGCGAGTCCCAGTGAAGCAATGTACCACAGCAGGCGGCAGGTCAGCCGAATGCTCTTTCTGGACAAGGAGAGGAGGATGAATGAGCGACATCAACACTCAAAGCGCAGCAGCATGTCGTACCATGATCTCCACAAAACGGCGGAAAGCAGAACGCTCGTGCAGAAAGAGCGGCTTGCGCGTTTCCTTGGCCAGCTTCAGCTGTTCAATGAACCACTGCACATTGCAGAAGCAACGTATCTTTAGTGGGAACACAATAAGAACAGCCATTGGAGATGAATCCATGGTGTTACCTTCTCCTGCACAGCCGGAGGCGAGAAGTTCCTGTCAAAGTCGAGTCCGCATTCACCCACCGCCACGACCTCCTTGTGTTTCAGCTGCACTCGTGTAGTTATGAGTGATCAGTTTTATCTAACTGACAATTCTAACAGCAAACGAGCAAGGCAGGTTACCAGCTCACGTAGATTGGCGACGGTGCGTTCGTTGCAGTGCTTGGCATCGTGCGGATGCACACCGGCCGTTGAGTACAGGAATCCTTCCCTGCCCTTCGTGATCTGGAAGGCCTCCCTGCTCGCGCGCTCTGAGGTACCTGTATGTGTGCCACCACCACATCAACATTGACAAGTCTATGAGTTATTATCTCATCTCCATCACTTCACTTCCCATTCCATTGCAACATGCTGATGGACATGATGGACATGTCAAGTACAAACCTGTGATGATGATCGAGCGGACATTGGCCTGCCGAGCACGTTCGAGGATGGCGTCAAAGTCCGACCTGAAGCTCGCATGGGCCAGGTTGGCGCCGATGTCCACCAACGGACCGGGTGCAGGCTGCACCACCACCACCGGTTCCGACGAGTGGTCATCCCGTCCGCGGTGCGATGGTGCTCCACGGCCCCTTCCTCGTCCGCCGCCACGGCCACCGCCTCGCTCGGAGGGTGTCGCCGGAACAGCCGAGCCAACAGCGCCGCTGCCGCCGCGACCTCGTCCGCCGCCCCGTGACCAGCCTCCTCCTCCTCGACCTCCTCTACCTCCTCTACCACCACCCCCTCCTCTGCCTCTTCCTTCTGGTTGCCGCTCCATTTCACCTTCACTGCTTGTTCAGTTCAACGCCTTAAATTCCACAATTAAAAAGATTGCAAAGGAAACAATTTCGAGAACGATTTGAGAAGCTTTTGGAAAACACATTTCATTAATTCGAAACAATTTGTGGAAATCTATTTTTTCTGCGAAGGCAAATCTGTGGAGTTGGATTTTCCTTTACCCTTTCCTGGTAGCCTCATAGGTCGAATATTTGGGCCCGACAATATTACAGAGCGCGCCAGGTGCCCCATCTCTCTTTTGTTCTACACCCCGGCGAGCCGCTACACGGAGACTTGTCCTTAACCCAACCCCCCAAAGATGTCGACGCTCGGCGATGCTGTGAAAGATTACAGGGATGTCCTCGGGGACATGAACCGCATCATGGTTCCCCTCTTGGGTCTCCTGTTCGCCTTCTTCGCCATCCTCGTCGTGGTGTTCCTGGCCATCAAGCCCCGATTCATCTCCTTCCTCAGGTGGTTCCTGCTTCTCTTGCTCGTCTACCAAGTATTCGGTTCGCATTTCCTCCTTCATGTTTTAATTTTGAGAATTTTCTTTTCCCTTCAATTTAGAAATTTTTAATTAATTAATTTCATCACTTGAAATCCGGCGGTTCAATTTCAAGACGATTCATTAATCTTTTATTGTTCCATTGATTAATTAATCCATTTATTTGTTTATTGTGCAGCTTCGTTCTTCGTGTGGTTCAGCACCATCTGGGAGGTCGGCATGCAGTTCTTCGTGTTCGCTCTGTTCGGCATCTACGCCATCTTCGCTCGTGATGGGCACAACAAGACCCATCTGCTCATCTTCACCATCATGGCCCTCTTCGATTTCTTCGTCGTCATCGGCAAGCTCGCCATCCTGGGCTACAGCGTGCCCGCCATCGATGGCACCAGCTCTCTGGCCTTCCAGTCCTGCCAGCAGTTCTACAACTTTGACGCGACTGACGAGCCTGCTCAGGTGTGTGTGAGAGAGAGATGGATTCCTCTGCTTCTTCTTGTTCTTCGTCTTGTGCAGTTCACTCACGCTTGCTCATATTGCTTTGCAGTGCACGGGCTACCTCAACTTCCTGCGCTTCCTGGTGTACCTCATCACCCTCGGCCAGCCGCTCCAGGTCTTCTTCAGCTATCTTCTGTACCGCACAGCCGGTACGTTCCACCTCGTAATGTAGTAGTAGTAGTAGTCGTCGTCTACTGAATACTAACGCACACTTTTCATCATCTACTTACTATCCATACGCCAGATGATCACGGCGAGATTGGCGAGCCCAGCGAGTACGGCAAGATCGGAGAAGCCTCGTCCTCGGCCCAGTAAACGTACCCAACACTACATCCGAATGGTTTTCTGGCGCACAAGACCATGTCGATAGCCCAACGAGGTTATCTTGTTGAGCTTGTTGCTTAGAATGCACACCCTGGACTCATACGGGGACATCTTCCACACAAATCACATCAACAATTAAATCGCCGTACTGTTGCAGTGTGCCGCGTTGATTGTACCGCAAGCAACTGCCTTCTGCTGGTTCGGCTTTGCCCCTTTGAGAGTCTGAGGGACTGGGCGAGGATTTCTCCTTTGGTTGTAAACACAGTCCCCCTCGTAGGTCTACTCTTCCAACAAAGGACCTGATCCTACAGGGTAAGCTAGCCTAGGCCTAAAGGATCCGTACCCTCCTTGCTGCTGGTCACCTGCACGGACAAGGTGCAGGCAAATTCCAGAATGTTGCCACCCAGCCATTCGATGCAGTTCATGGGCCGTACGCGGGAGCAGAGAGAGCTTTGTTTTTAGTCGAGGGCCTCTATGTCTGTGTCTTGGTGGTACTGCGGCACGATGCCGTCTGTTTCCTCGTCCGAGGCCTGCTGCCACTCGGGCTCCTGATTGTCGTACGCGGCTTCGTCCATGTCGTCCTCCTCGTCGAATGCGTCGATCCGGTTGGCAAAGCCGTACAAAGTGCCCAAGAGAACCGATGCAACACCGCTGAAGACCATCTCCGCGAGACATGCCCGTAACATCTCAGGAAAACAGCCCTGGAACAGCATAAGAATGCAGAGGTGAGTCTCTTGTAAGCTATTGTGCCGCAACAATAGAATGAAGCAGAACCTTGTAGAATACGCTAAGTCCCTCCCTCTTGAAGAGCTGTTGAGCACAGTCCCACAGCCCAGAATACTTTGTTCCGGTCAGCTCTACCCAGCCAACGCATGAGTTGCTGCCTTGTGCAGTTCAGCCGAGCGCGAGAGGTACCTTGAGTGTCCATTCGGCATGACACAACGTGCAACGGCCACGTGAGCAGATAGCTAACGTTCATGCAAAGGATATTCTCTACAACCTCCAGTGCCCACGATCGCACAAATTGGACCACCTGCGGGTACCTAAGGTTAACAAAGCGCTGCTTCCTTTTAGCATACGCTTGGCGTACTTCATAGTTGGAATTTGGCAACACTCGATGCAGTCGCGCTGCAATCCTACAAGACAGGCCAAAGTTAACTGTGGAAGAATTCAATGATGATTTGCTTGTCCGTACCCCAGAGAAAAGACAGCATCCTGCGACAAGTTGTAGCATATATTGGCTACAACTTCCGCTCCCAAGTTATTTGTGAACATTCGCCATCCCTCAGTCTTCCATGCCGCCCGTAGTCCTTGGAACAATCCAGTGTATCGATAACCAGTGATAGAGGGCTGGCATAAATGAATATAAGGAACTGACTTGATCAAGCGCACACGAGTGCAATCCGAGAGGCGTACTGTTTGAGCTTGCAGACGATTGAGGACCAACCGGAATGGACGATACAGGATGGCTCCCACAATGGTATCGACAATGCGCTTCACTTCTGTGCGTCGCCAGAATGGTCTGTGATCAATCTGCACAGATGCCAACCAAGAGAAGAGCCTACTGAGGCCGTGTTCGTCAACCAAGATTTGATCTGTGAATGCGCACCTCAGGCGGGAGTGTGGGTCCGAATAGGCGCTCATAAAGAGGGAGAATGAACACGGCATTGCGTGCTGCTTCGGCCAACAGGCCGTGCCACACTTGTGCTGGGCCGAAGCCACCTGCAGACCAGGCCGGCGTTATTAGCAGGAAATCATGAACTCGCGTGATGAAGCATGCTACGTGCCACGCATGCGGCAGGCTTGCACGTAGGCTCGCCACAAGGCGCTCGGGGACCATCCACCGCCCTCCACTGGCGCCGTACCCGCGGCCCAGCGGCGACTCAGCACAGACAGCTGAGGGAAAGCACTACATGTGCACTCAATCAATATTTATTTTTAAAATTAATTAAACAAAATATAAATATACTAATACTATGTGTTGCATTATTAAATTAAAATAATTTTTATTTCTCTATATGAAGTATATATAACATATGTTTTATTTATTAGTGATGCTTGAAGTCAAAAAAATATGAATCGAGTAGAGGAACGTGCCTCTACTCGATTAATAATGTTGATTGCACCAATCGAAGTGGGAAGTACCTCCACGTAGCCGCAACCACGAGCCAATCGCCGCAGTAGTAGGCCCACGCGGCAGTCTCCTCGTCTTCATCCAGCTCCTCGTCTTCCTCATCGCCGTTATATTCCTCCTCCACAGCTTCGGGCTCTCCCTCCTCTGCAGAGGAACCATGGTTGTGCTGCGCGGCACTGTCGGCATCCTGCTGAGCATCAACGACAAGAGATGCCCCGTCCGAGGCGGTACTCCTGTCCCCCATCTTGTGCTCTCGATGCGTGTGTAGAGGCAAAAACAAACAATACAAAAGAAAACAATTTCGGAAATAATTTCTGTCGACCACACGTGCTCGACATTCCTTCGGTCAAACGTGCTCGACATTCCTTCGGTCAAACTGGAGTTACTCCTTTGATTGGAACACCTTTGGTTGTACTCCGTGCTTCGGGCGAACGAACGTAGGCCCCTGCTTCGGCCGATGCCCTGTTGTGGTTGCCAGCGGTCCGTGCGTTCATTCACACATTTCCGCCCAGCTCGCGTCACTGCTATGGACCCGTATGTCCAAAACATTCATAACATCCACAACATCTGTGGCCGATGGAGCCGCTTTTTCACCCCTACGACCTGGGAGATCATAGGCCAAAAAACCTTCACAGGACCAGCTAACGTGCTTTGCATCTTCAACGGCCACGCCTGCTTCCAGGGTGACGTCAACAAGAATCCATGGGTGGAGATCAGCTTCCTGCTCGACGGGCGCCCGGTGTGCGACAACTCAATCGACAATCCGCTGGAGAGTGGCTACGGATGGCACGCGCGAGCGAATCACTTCAACAACGTGTGGGTTCCTGTCAATTTCACCCAAGTGGTTAAGCTGCCTGCTGAGGCCGTCATCCTCTCCGCTGCCATCAAGAGCAGTCACCCCGAAAAGATTGCTGTGAATGGGGTTTGTTTGCAGTTTGTGCCGCTTTAATTGTGGCCTTCTTGTCCCCTTCACTTCATTGATATGTGGTGGGGTACACCCAGCCATATCAATAAATGTAGGCCAGCAGACGAGAAATCTGTTTATGTCTCTGGCAACTTAGAGGTAGAGCGACACGGCGAAGACGATATCCCTCTTGATCTTGTTGATGCCCTCAGCGAACTTGGACTCAAGCTCAGCGTTACCGATCGCTTTCGAAGCTGCGCACAGCTGTCGCAGCAGCTCCTCCAGGCGTCTCATCGTACGGATAATGCTGCCTGTACCGACAAAGGGAGTTAAGTATGGTTCAGAGAAGAAACTTAGGGAGAACGAAAAAATTACCTTCGAAGATGTTGGTCATCTTGCAGATATCCGCGAACTTGGCACCCTTGCACCAGGCGAACACGATGTCCATGATATGGGGTTTGAACTTTTCGATGTACTCATCAACATCCACAGGGAGCTTGCACTCCTGCGAGATGGTAGCGATCTTGCGAGCTGCATCCTGCAGAGATCGCAGAGGGCCAGCAAGTTCGTCAGCAAGTCGCTGGACGGAATCCGTCTTCTCCTCGAACACAAAGCAGCTCATCAGGGATACAATTTGTTCAACTGGTGAACAGGAGAGCGAGTAAGATCAGCACCTCGATCGACTGTATAAATGAGATAAAGGATGTACCATTGAGATCATTGAGTACACCGGTGAAGATGAGCTCTGTAAGCACGAGTTCGTCAGCAGAGCTGATTTCGCAAGCCACTCGTCCCTTCAACTCAATAATGTTCTCTGTTAAGTGAGATAAAGTGAATCAGAATAAGTACCATCTAGCCACCAATGCGCTTAATAATACCCTTATTTGTAAGGCCAAGTCGCCGCAGCACGCGTTTCATGCATTTGAGTTGATCCTTCATGACAAGCCCCTCAGCCGCCTTGATCTTCTTTTTCAGTTCTTTGATTTCATTTGCTAGTTCCTAAAGGTGAATATTACTCAAGTGCTCACAAGCGGAAAGCCCTTTGGTGGTTATTAAGTACCATCTTCTTAAGGTAACGGTCATAGCGCTCCTCCAATGAAGGCTCCTTGAAGGCAGGATTGGAGTTGAGTTTTTCCTCGAGCAGCTCAATTTTCTGACGGATAAAATTAGTGGACTCATAAATTGCAGACAAAGAACTGGGGGTACCCGTATCAGTTTCTTGAAGTCCTCATCCTCGATGTGCATGTCCTCGATGGGATCCAGCAGCGGGACGCCGTCGGGGAATCGCTTGCTTACCTCCTTAAGAGTCTTACCGACCGCATTGCGACCTTCGGCGGGACGAAGATCCTTGGGAATGTATACACGCACTGAGCTGATCGCATCGATGAGCGGCAGCAGCACAGGCACCACTTCCATCTGGCCCTCTATAGAAGTTGTTTGAAGAAAAATAAGTGAGGATTACATTCATTTAGAGATATGCCAAGGGATGAAAGTAATACCTTGGCCAGGTGGGCAAGGCGCCGGCTTGAATAGCTTTGGTGATTCAGAGGGTGCACAGCGTAGAAGTACGTCTACGATGTAGTGTCCGCCACTGCCCATACCTCGGTCATCTTGGCCAGCCTTCTTCTGGAAGTTGACCACCACACCCCATCCCCACTGCTTCTGATCCTCAGTGACCTTGACTAACCGCCCAGGTTGCAGGAAGGGCAGGCAGTAGATAGGCTGATTCATAGTATCCACGAAAACTCGCCTCAGCTTGGTCAACTGCTCTCGAATGAGATAATACTGCTCCACAATCTCTTCACCCTCGATGACCATATCATGTTTCATTCGTTCCTCCAGTTCATGAAGTCTTTTCTCCTTCGCCGGAAGGGACCTATCGAAAGAACGTAGATTTGATTATGTATGTTTCTATGAATAAAATTCGGGGAGTGAGGCGTACTTGTCACTTTGGAACTGGTGGAATGACTTCTTAATGAGATACTCAGGGTCGACGCCTTCTACACGAAGCAAGTTGAGAAGCATGTTGTAACCCAAGTGGAAGCTCGAGTTGAGCGGATCCGCTCTGCCCAAGAGCATATTTTTGGCTATAGTAAAGTTGCATTAGCTCCCTTGTCTCTACTAATAGTATCTCGATAAAGCGTACCCACAGCGGGCTCCATCTTCTCATCAACCATCAGAATTACGATACCTCTGTCGTCGAGACCACGCCGACCGGCTCGTCCGGACATCTAATAAAGCAAACGTTAGTAAGTTGAGACCAAAAAAATAGTAAGAGTCTCACCTGAATATACTCGCCTGAGGAGATCCAACGAAATTGCGAGCCATCAAACTTGCGCACATTGGTGAATACTACTGTCTTGGCAGGCATGTTCAATCCCATAGCAAACGTTTCAGTAGCGAAGAGGGCCTTGAGCAGTCCCTCTTGGAAGAGGATTTCAATCACTTCTTTGAGGATGGGCAAAAGACCACCGTGGTGAATGCCGATTCCGCGCTTAAGCAGCGGCAGAATGTGCTCCACCTGGGGAAGCTTACGATCGTCCTCCGAGAGCGAATCAATAGCATTAAAGAATACTGTGCGGGGTAGATTAGAAAATGCTGATTCTAAGTGTGCTCTGAATAATCATACCTGACTCTACGAGTTTCTTCTCGTCTTCTGTGTTGAGATCCAGCTTGCTCATCTGGAGAGCCATACCCTCACACTCCTTTTTGCTGAAGCTGAAGATGATGACTGGCTGATAGTTACGTTCCATAATCATTTTGACAATCTTGTAGCAGTCCGATCCGGTGTTATTCGGGCGACCGCCTCGGTGACCCTTGCCTTTGCCTGCACGTCCCTTTTTCCCCGATGCCGTAGCTTCTGTAGCGGCGAGCACGGATAGAGCCTTCTGGAAGTTGTCCTCCCTGAATGTGGCCTTCTCATCGACTACTAAAAAGAGACCCTCACCGCCTGAGGGGAAGATGTAGTGCTGCAAACATTCATCAAGAGTTCAGCGGGTACGAACGGAACAGATCACATCTGGATCGATGAGAAATACCTGGAGGGGAGTGGGACGGTAGTCCGTGTACACGACGTGGCAGGGCTGATTGTGCAGTGAAGCGATCCAGTCGGTGAATTCCTTGGCGTTCGGCAGCGTAGCAGACAAGAACACATAACGGACCTGTCATTCACAAACAAACATCGCCGGTGAGACACCACATCTGAATTTTTAATATTTATTTCTAAAATAAATTAATTAAAATGAAAATGAAATGCAGAGGCAACATACCTTGTCAGGAAGGAGGATGAGGGTCTCCTCCCAAACGACACCACGTTCAAGATCGCGCATGTAGTGTATCTCGTCGAAGACAACCCACGCTACTTCGCGCATGACCTCGGAGCCGCGGTAGAGCATGTTACGGAGGATTTCGGTGGTCATCACCAGACAGCTGGCCCCGGGATTGATGGTGACGTCGCCCGTCATGAGGCCCACATCCTTGAACTCCTCAAGCAGCTCACGGTACTTCTGATTGGAAAGAGCCTTGATGGGACTCGTGTAGATGACTCGCTGTCGATCGCGCAGGCCCATGGCGATCGCGTACTCGGCCACCACCGTCTTGCCGGCCGATGTGTGGGCCGAGACCAGCACCGAGTCGCCTCTCTCAAGACACGAGATCGAGTAGCGCTGGAAGGGATCGAGGGTGAAGGGGTACTTACGCGCCGGATTGGTCGGGTAGGGCGGCTCCAACAGCGCTCGCATGCCCTCCTCGCCTCCCTCGACCACGTAGCCGGTCGGGATGGAGACCTCGTGCTTGCACGTCACGTAGCTCCTCTCCTCGCCATCAGCAGCTGCCTTCGCATTGCCGCCATCTTGATCGGCTTTGGGACGAATGACAGCAGCCGATAGCCCTACGGCCTCGCTACTCGAAGATGATGCGTCGCCATCATCACCAGGGCGATGGACATCGCCATTACCTTGTGCACTATCTGCCTCTACACGGGCACGTTTGGGAGAGGGTCCATCGAGCTTGGCCGATGCGGGAGATTTGGCGGGAGAGGCCGCAATATCAGCCACCGACCGTTGGCGTTTGGACGAGGTCTGGAAGACGTTGAAGGCTTCGTCTCCAAACAGATCCATGGTGCCGTGACGTTGAGATGGATGGCACAGACGCCCGGACAGATGAAGAAAAAGAAGAGATTAGAGATGAGACAAGATTATCGCAAGCCGACAGGAAAAGTCCGAAGAAGAAAAAGGAAGGAAATGGCAAAGAAAGCTTTTTAGTCGAAATTTCCATTCTGCATACTTTGAATAGCAAACCGATGAGAAAAAAACCTTGCTATGCACGGGCGTAGTGTTTTCAGATTATTCAATACACTATGTCATACGGTACGTGTACCGGCACAGAATCAGTTTCATGTTGTTTTTTTTTTAATGCTTGCCACATAAACCAAGAACCTATCTAACTTCACCTCTGTGTTCAGGTTATCCACCACCTGGCCCCGGCTACCCAGCACCACCGCCTTCCTTGGGCATGCCCTATGGCGCACCGCCGCCTTCCTTGGGAATGCCATACGCTCCGCCGCCCTCACTCGGCATGCCTTACGGAGCGCCACCGCCTTCTCTGGGCATGCCCTATGGCTACGCTGCAGCGCCCCCGATGGGTGCCTACGGACCACCACCGCCAATGGGGAGCTACGCGCCGTCCATGGCTGCACCGCCACCTGGCACTGCGGGAGCGGTGCAGGTAGCACCGCCGAGCGTGTCCTACGCTCCTCCGCCTGGTGGCCTGCCGCCCTACATGATGTGATGTGCATCCGCTTCACTCTTCGATGGAAGATGAAGCATTCGTCCTTGGTGTACATACTTGTCAGAATCAATACTTTACGCTGCATAAACAAGGAGCCATCAGATATGCACTGTTCCACCTTCCCATTCACCGCTGAGCGAAATGAACATTCCCTATCTGCTCATTACGACGATGACGATGATGATGAGGCAGCAGCGAGCTCCTCTCGCAGTCGTCGCTCGATGAAGATCTGCATCTCTTGAGAGTAGTCACTGAGGCTGCAGCTGACGAAGAACATCCTCTTGGTCCGCATTCCTGCGCAACAGACCGTCATGAGTCCACCACAGGCGTACGTACACCACATGTAGGATCAAGCAGAGGTGCGCACCAAGATGCTTGGCGAGGGTGAGGCCGAACTCGTGCTGCGCGCTGGCCATTGCAGGGTTTCCCAGTATGGTGCTTGCCGCTGGCTGGGCCTCCTGCAAAAAAATTATTAGAATTTTCAAGTGGCTATTTAAAATAAAGGGAAATAAATAAATACTTGACAGAAAGAAAAAGATTTAAATAAATACATAATAAACACGTACAAATCGCGTGGGGGCGGCAACGGCAAGATGGTCAAGGCGCGGCGGGGCTGAACCCACCCACAAGAGGTACGTGTCCTGCAGGCTCACCAGGAGGAAGTACACCGGCGTCTCCAGAAAGGTGTCCTCCCATCGCCGCACACTCACGGCAGCGCTCATCTCTTCTTGTGTTTCGAATCAAACCAAATTGTTTCGAAACTGCGAAATATTTGGGAAAAGAGGAAGAAAATTTATTTTCCTTTCTACTTCTTGCGCATTTCTTCTTTTTTGGTCCGATCATTTCATTCATCTTTCCGATCCGGTTCGCGGACCAAGGTCTTTAGGCTTCATCTCACCCACCCCTCTACGCGGCAGTGTGACTGGGTGTGGGTGCCATATTGACTCAAGTAGCGCATCGTTGAATAAATCAAAAAAGATGAATGAACATCATTTCCAAAATCTCCGGACGATGGTGATCCGGGATGAGGTGAAGGCCACCTCGTTCGGGTTCTACACGGCAGAAGAAATCCGCAAAATCAGCGTAAAGCGCATCACCACCACTTCGTCCCTCGATGTCCTGGGCAACCCCATCCCCAGCGGTCTCTACGACCCTGCCCTGGGTCCCATTGCCCGATTCGAAACGTACGATTTTCTTTTTTCTTTAATTGATTCATTTTCCTTTTTTGGAATTAATTGTAGTAAATTCGAATTCAATTTTATTAATTTTTTAAAATTGTTTTTCTGTTTTATGCTTCTCTACAAAATAATTTTAAATATATTAAACAAACAGATGTTCTACGTGCGGACTGACGGAGCGGGACTGTCCGGGACACATCGGCCACATTGAGCTGGCGGTGCCGGTGTACAATCCGCTGATGTTCAAGCAGCTCGTGCGGCTGCTGCGCGCCAAGTGCTTCGAGTGCCACCACCTACGCCACTCTCGCGAGACGGTAGCTACACAGCATCTTGACTTTGGTTCTCTTCTTTTGGAGTGAACGATCACTCATTCTTACGCAAATAGGTGCACCGACTGGGAAAAGCTCTGAGTCTGCTTGATGAGGGCAAGCTCGAGGACGCGCTCGATGTCGAGCGATACTATATGCACCGAGACTGGTGTAACGAACAGCTGAAGGAGACCTCTTCGAAGGGTGAAGATGGAGCTCAAGCGCCCAAGAGTTCGAAGGCACTCGCCAACCGAGCTGCACTCAAGAAGTACTGCGAACGGACTCTGGCGAAGTACGCTGAAGATGAAAAGACCTATGAGGAGGCTCATCAAGGAATCCACAATCAATCTGGTACTTTACCTTGATTACATTTCTCACCATCAAGTTAAGTTTCATTGGTAATCGCTCATGTGTATTGTCAGCTGAGGAGCTATTCAAGCCAAAGAGCTCACGGATTCAAGAGTTTCGACGCGAGCTGGTCGAGCTCTTGTTCTCGGTACCCAAGGTCTGCGAGAACTGCAAGGGGTAACGTTACTTTGCTTTGTACCGCTTCTTCGCTTCGCTCGCTCACACTAGCGAATGTCTAATAGGAGGAGCCCAACGGTCCGTGGCGATAAAAAAGAGAAAATCTTCAAGACTCCACTAAGCCAGTCACTGAAGAATCTCAACAAGCTCGCCAAGACCAGCCACACCGCCCGCAAGACAGGTATATCGTGTGGCCAAGCAAACCTTTGATGCAATCATGCTCATTCATCCCCCTCTTCAACCCAGCCGAAGCCAAGAAAAAGTCTAAATCCGACAAGGCTGCTGCTAAGGAAGCTGCCGAGGAGGACAATGAAGAAGACAGTGATGACAATGAAGAAGAAAATGAGAAAATGGATGTGGATGATGATCAGTCAGAGCAAGAAGAGGATGGAGCAAACTCAGAAAAGGAAGATGACAACGGTGACGAGCCAGAAGGAACCAAAAAAAGTAAGAGCAAGCAGAAGGGTAGCGCTGAGAAAGGAACGCCAAGGCACAAGTATGTTGCACCGAGCGAAGTCGTGGAGCACATCAGGAAATTGTATGCAGTGGAAGAAAGCCTCATGCGACTCGCATTCGGCTCGATCAGAATGAGCAACGGTAATACTTCATTATCTGCCCACGTGCTACGATCGATATGTACTAAATGACTTCTTTGATCGATTCAGGTATGCCAGCTCACCGCGCCGCGGACCCGATGATTTACTTCATTGAAGTGATCGCTGTGCCTCCCTCTCGTTTCCGTCCCCTGAACATGTACACGCACTCTCCTTATTAATTAAGGAAGATAATGTACTTAATGTACGAATGCAGGGTGAACGGGATGGCTATGGATCATCCTCAAAACATCTATTTGGCTAAGATTCTCACGTACAACGAACAATTACTTGGCTTCAACACTGAGGTATGATCTCATTCCTAGTTTATGGCGCCAACATATTTTAACGTGTTGACGCTGTTCATGGCGTACAGGAGAAACAAAGCACGGTCGAGCAGAAAGTTGAGCTCTGGATTAATATGCAGAAGACTGTGAATTCATTGATGGACAGCAGCGCAGCTGGTCAAGGAGCTGCGGCGGGTATTAAGCAGCTTCTTGAAAAGAAGCAAGGTCTTTTCCGTAAGCACATGATGGGCAAGCGTGTCAACTATGCTGCACGATCAGTCATCTCGCCGGATCCCTTCCTTCAGACCAACGAAATTGGCGTACGGCCTCTTCCCTAGTGTGTGTGTTATGACTAGGGGTCTGAAGTCATGTTGCTTGAATTGTCCAGATTCCGCTTGTTTTTGCGATGAAGCTCACCTATCCCGAGCCGGTCACTGAAAGCAATTTCAGGGAGATGCAACAAGCAGTTTTGAATGGGCCAGGTAAGTACCCTGGCGCTAACGCCGTCATCGACGAGAACGGCCACACGACGATTCTGCGTGAAGTACGTTCCTCATGCCTTTCGCCTATACGTAATCCTTACGGTTCGCGCTATTAGGGAGATGAAACTGGAAGGATGGCTCTCTCAAAGACTTTGCGTAGCAACAGCGACAAGGGACTAGTTAAAGTGCTACGCCATCTACGAGACGGAGACGTGGTGCTAGTCAACAGACAGCCCTCGCTTCACAAGCCGTCTATCATGGCCCACATTGTGCGTGTGCTGAAGACTGAAAAGACAATCCGCATGCATTATGCCAACTGTGACGCTTACAACGCCGATTTTGACGGTATGCCTCGCTTAATATGACCATCTTCTTCTGCGTGCGGTATTTGACTCTTTTAACGCAGGTGATGAAATGAACATTCATCTTCCGCAAAGTGAGCTTGCTAGAGCTGAAGCCTACACCATCGCTATTGGTGACGAGCAGTACATCGTGCCTACAGATGGTAGCCCGCTGCGTGGTCTTATCCAGGATCATGTCGTGATGGGTACTCTGCTCACCAACAAGGACACACTGCTCACAAGGGAAGAGTTCCAGCAGCTTCTCTATGCTGCTTTATCTACCCTCCCACCCACGCGAGGATCACAGCACCTCCGTTATCAGTCTCCGATCATCACTTTGCCTCCTTGCATCCTCAAGCCCGTTCCACTCTGGTCTGGCAAGCAAGTGGTACAGCTTCTTTCTTGCTTGTTGTTCGGTCGGGCTGGCCTGATGGCTAAACTTCTACTGCGCTTTAGATAAGCAATCTGCTCATGGAGCTGCTGAAGGGACACCAAACGCTCAACCTTGACAGCAGCTCGAAGATTCCAGCAGCCAGCTGGAAGGACCACAACGAAGAAGGCACAGTCATCATTCGAGGCAATGAACTTCTCACCGGCATCCTGGATAAGTCGCAGTTTGGCGCTTCTGCTTTCGGTCTAGTTCATGTACAATTTGGCCATCCATTTTTTGGTTACACAGAGCTGAGATTGTCTGTGCATTGCAGGCTGTGTACGAGCTGTACGGAGGCAAGAAGGCGGGAGAGCTTCTCAGTGCGCTCGGCCGTCTGTTCACTTTCTACCTCAACACCGTTGCATTCACATGTGGCATTGATGATATGCTAATCAATGTACGCCGCCTTGCCCAGCTGCCGTCGCCAATTGTGCACTTATTCATGGTGATGCATACAGAACGAGTATGACAAAGTCAGGCAGGACCTCTTGCGCCAGGCTAACAACAGCGGTTACGAAGTAGCTTCCGAGTATCTGGGTTACTCACGCGGGGACAACGTCGAGCGACCAGAACTGCGACAGGGCCTGGGCCAGGCTCTGCGTGATCCCGAAGAAGCCACAATCTGGGATAACCTGATGAAGAAGCAGATGTCTTCAAGCACAACTGATATCATCAAGGAGACGATGAAGGGGCAAGTCAAAAAGTTCCCGTGGAACAATCTTACCCTGATGACCACATCAGGTGCCAAGGGCTCCATGGTGAACGTGTCGCAGATTTGCGCTCTTCTCGGTGCGTAATAGTGGATGTAATCCAAGAGCCCGATTGTAAGAGCTGACATGTGTGGTACAATGTAGGTCAGCAAGAGCTTGAAGGCAAGCGTGTAGCGGCCATGCTCAGCGGCAAGACCCTGCCGTCCTTTGAGCCCTATGAGGCGGAAGGACGCGCGGGCGGTTACATCGCCGATCGTTTCTTGACGGGCATTCGTCCTCAGGAGTTCTTCTTCCACTGTATGGCCGGACGAGAAGGTCTTATCGATACTGCCGTCAAAACCTCACGTTCTGGATACCTCCAGCGTTGTCTTGTCAAGCATCTTGTACTGTCCTTCACTAGCGGGCCATGGTGTGAAAGGTCACTAATCTTCACCCCTTTGGCATAGGAATCCCTGCAAGTTCACTATGATGCGACGGTGCGAGATTCAGACTCCTCCGTCATCCAGTTCCATTATGGAGAGGACTCAATTGATATTATCAAGAGCAAGTTCCTCGAGGAATTCTCCTTCCTCTCCAAGAACACTCCCGCTCTCCTGCAGAAGTACTTATCTGCCACATCCTGGCGATGGAGGTCCTCCTGTTAACTCTTCATACTGTACAGGTACTACCTCACTGCCGCAAGGCAAGCTCTGGAAACCAAACCAATCCGACGATACCTCAAGAAGCGAGAAAAGAACCCCGCGCTTAAAGAGGAGTCCACTGTATGTGCATGTTCACTACTGCCTTTTACTATAGTGGTGCTGACACTCCACGACAATACTAGATTCAATCGGAGTTGAACAGCTTCCTGAACTTGGGAGCAGTGTCGGAGCGCTTTCACGAGAAGCTTGAAAAGGTAGACTTACGCTCCTCCATTAATGGTTTGGTTCCAAACTCATGCATACCTGCCCTGCCAGTACATTGCTGAGAACCCTGATAACACGCTCGAGACAAAGAAGAGCAAAAAGAAGAAGGCCAAACCTATCGACACCTCCGCCCAGTATTCTGAGAAGCTCTTCCGGTTCGTAAACCAGTTCTTGTGCAGATCTTGTGCAGATCTGTAGTGCTCATCTCCTCTCGGCCGAACACACAGAGACCTGATGCGACTTTACTATCATCGATGCCAAGTCGATCCGGGTGAATCTATCGGTCTTTTGGCTGCTCAGTCGATTGGTGAGCCTTCCACTCAGATGACACTCAACACCTTCCACTTGGCTGGGTATCTCCCTATAGACACTGGACACTTAGCTAACTAGCAATTGGAAGCACCTAACGCTTATTGATAAACAGTAAGGGTGAGGCCAACGTGACGTTGGGTATTCCTCGACTTCGTGAGATCATCATGACAGCTTCGCATCATATCAAGACTCCTACGATGACACTGGCACTGCATGCTCATGCCGGCCAAAAGGGTAACGAGCGGTTTTCTTAACTTTAATTGATTGTTCGCTTTGTTCACTGACGTGTTGGTGATGATAGAAGCGCAACAGCTTGCAGATGAGCTATACCGACTTACCCTCAACGAGCTTGTTGCCGAACTCATTGTCACTGAATCCATCACCTCTGCTGTGCGTCTTCCTCACTAGTTAGAATTAGGATAGAAACATTTGCTAAATTGTAGATTATTAGGGCTCGCGATCGCGTCTCTACAGTGTCTCGCTCCAGTTCAAACCACTTAAGGAGTGGCCTGTAGACATCAAGGCGCTATCCTTCCAGAAGGTGTGCGATATGCTCGAAAACAAGTTCGTGCCTCTTCTCCTTACCGCCATCCGTAAGGAGCTCAACTTGAAGAAGCGCAAGAGTACTTCATTCACCCTCTAGATATTGCTATTTGCACAGTTTTGTTCATGCTCAATGTTTCGTGCAGTTATTGAGAAGGTCAAGTTCTCTGAATCGGAAATCGCTCTCGCCATGAGAGGTGATGACGTTGACGACGCGGATGATCCTGTCACTCAGCGCAAGAGCACCCGTGACGAAGAAGACGAGTCAGCGACTCTCGGTAAACTTAAGGGCAAGAAGCACGAGCAGGCCTCGTACGAAGATGCTGATGAGGTTTGTTTCATCTGCCCAATCTTGATGCCAGCGTGAGCACTCTGAGCTTACCTTTCTGACTGACCAACCTTCCTAGGACGAGCAGCGCGAGGTCGCTGCTGCGAACAAGCAGAAACGTCTCGATCCAGCACTGGCTGCATTCAAGCATACAAGGACCGATGAAGACAAGTCGAGCAAGACATCTGGAAAGACAAGTGGGACTCGTGAGGGTCAAAAGCGAAAGGTTATGCTCGGCAGCGACGAAATCCTTAAGGATTACCGATTCGACCATAAGAAGCTTCTTGCTGAGTTCGAGGTCAAGGTGGGCATGGCGGACAAGAAGCTGCTTATGATTTCGCTCGTGGAAAGCCTTGTGTCCAAGTTCGTCGTGAAGCAAATCCCGGGCATCAAGCGAGCCTTCGTCATTGTACTTGGCTATCCTTCTTTACTTCATTAGTAATTGAACTAACCGCTGGATTCATCCTGTACTGCAGGCTCCGTCAGGCAATGATAAGATTTGGGTGGTACAGACTGAGGGCGTCAACTTCGCTATCCTCTCCCAGTTCGCCGATGTAGTGGACATGTCCAAGGTGAGGTCTAACGATATCTACGCCATGCTTACCACTTATGGCGTTGAGGCTGCCCGCCGATCCATCGTTGATGAAATCAATGGCGTATTTAAGGTACTTATTGATGTCTGGTACTTGCTGCTGTGATCAATGATTTGACCTTGCATGCCTTCGCAGGTCTACGGTATCGGAGTGGACTACCGCCACTTGGCACTCATTGCCGATTACATGACGTTTGAAGGCGGCTACAAGCCCTTCAACCGAGCAGGCATGAATGAATCAACATCACCCTACCAGAAGATGTCCTACGAGACCACCACGGTCTTCCTTGCTGATGCCACTATGTACCTACCTTCACCTCAATCTTCTCTTGTGGTCACCTGGCTGACTTACTGCTGACCAGGCGAGGAGACTACGATCTCATTCAAAATGCCTCGGCCGCGCTTGTGCTGGGCAAGGTGGTCAAGGGCGGTACCGGTAGCTTTGACCTCCTTCAACCGGTTCTGCTCAACCCCATCACAGTGAAGACAGAGGAAGAAGAGACAGACAACATCAACAACACAACAGCTGAGGACATGAGCGAGTGAGCCTTTGTCGACATAAATAAATTAACAAATTTTGCAACTATTTCGAATATCATTTCACAAAACCGAAACAGTTTCGAAATTTTCTAACGTCGGAGTAGCACCGAACAAGAACCGCATTCGCGGAACAGAGAAAGCGTGGAATACGCCTGCATTAAATAAACGATATCTTCACATTCTGAAAGTGTATCCACACAGGAAGAGATCATGGAAGACATGGAACACACCACTACGAACGCATCAGTGCACATACCTGCCCAGCGGCGCATTGATGTCGCGCTAGGGCTGGCCATCGGCGACAGCCTCGGCGCTACCTCTGAATTTCAGATACCCTGGTTTGTCTTATTTATTTATTTATATATAATTGGGCCTGTAATTCTTACCATGCGACGTATTAAAGGGAAGTGGGTGTTAATTGTGTGGAGGCATATCCGGGATGGCCGGGCAAGTTGGTGGGCGGAGGCGCTGCCCGATGGCGCGCAGGAGCGCCGACGGATGACACAGGCATGTTGTTCTCTTTCTTTTCCTATGCGACGCTGTCCAACTGGAAGTTTGCCTCTGATGATCGCTGATGATGGTTGAATGCACATTCATCACAGATATGGCAATGGCTATCCTCCGTGCGGTGAGCAACGAGAAGGGCGTCTTCTCGCCTGAGGAGATAGCGCGTCATGTACGATGAGAATGGACAGCATGGTATCTCTGTTGGAACGAGCACGTTTGCTGACACACTCTTTCTCTTTTGGTTCTTGGACGAGTGCAGTTCTTGACCTGGCTCTCTACCAATCCCAAAGATGTGGGTGCCACGACCCGTCGCACGCTGTTGATGTGCTCACGAGGAAAGCGGGATGCGTCGATCATGAGCGACAGCGATGAAAGTGAAAGTGCTAAACCACAGGGAAAGGCCAAGATCGAGCCGTTTGTCGGGGGAGAATGGGACTACCGACGCCTCTCCCATAATGCAGCGAACGGAAGGTATGCACACCCATCCATGCCAAGTTGCGATGTTCATACTGATCTATTTTATGTCCGCATCCTCAGTTTGATGAGAAACGGCGTGGTGGCTGCTATATACGCTGCTGATGGCGAGGAAGCACTGATCCGACTGTTGGACTACACCGTGCTGCAAGGAATCATTACTCACTACGGACGTATGATTCGCTCAAGTGTGCCCGGGCACAACTGACAGAGTGGTGATAGGGTGTGATTACGCTGTCAAGGCCACTGTCAAGCTCAATTGCGCAGTGACCTGCTCATGTGGCAACTCGTTTTGGTACCACGCCAGCGCCATCATTGTGATGAAGAAAGGTGATTGCCTGATCGTTAGCACAGCTTCAAGTGTAAGCAGGAAGGGCATTATCCATGCACTTGTGGCATGGTGGAGCGATGGGCAAAGCACACTAAAAACGAAAAGGAGACCCTTCAGTTTATCGCAAAGTTCACCAAGGACTGCCCGAACTGCAACACCCGTACGTAGCCTCCCCTTCTTTCTGAGTCTCTCACATCTGTAGATAATCTGACCGCCACTGCGTAGCTATCGAGAAGAATGGTGGATGCAACAAGATCACTTGTTCATATTGGTATACCTATCCTCTTCATATCTCCCACTAATAGGAATTAACTTGAGCTATCTTGAAACAGCAATTTCATGTTCTGCTGGATCTGCTCTCAGGACTGGAAAACTCACAACTACTTTTACTCGTGGTAAGTTGTACTCCTCGACTCAACGTAAGCACTAGGACCTAACTTAAGTTTGTTCAACCAACAACAGCAACCGCTTTGATCCTAAAGCTAAAAAGGCTCCTCCGAAGAAGGAGTCATCGTCCTTGCTTGCCGCTGCGTAAGCCATCGTTTTCCTGTCCTGACCTGCGTTCTCCAAAGCTTGCTTATACGGTAGGTCTTTTCCGCCTCTGGTCACTAACAGGTTGTTGTTGTTGTTGTACATTCTCATGAAGAAGCAACCCATCAGGGAGGCCCTGTTGACTGAGGCCAAAGGTGAATCGCTTGCACCACCCACTCTCGACCACCTCAAGTCTTTGCTAGCTGGCCCTTGGGCGGCGTGGAAGAAACAAACTACCAATGCTGATGCCATCAAGGTTCTCCATTTCATCCGCAGTGACTTCTGTGTTTGTAGAACACTCACATTCCCTGCGTACGTACAGTGGTTGAACACGGTGGGCCAGAAGGAATTGCAGCAGGCTGAGAGCAAGCTCATCAATGAGCTGGCGGGCTTCGAGAACTTCCAACCCTACATTCAAGGTTTGCGTGCACTCAAGTTCATTCTTGACAACCTGATCACTTACTCTGCACTCCATCAGATTACCGCAACTGGTCGGGGTACGCTGTGCTCACCCTCAAGATATCGTTGTGGGCGCTGTACTGGTCATTCCAGAGGTCCCACCCCGAGGTTCCTGGCTGGCTTCCCTCGTGGCCCTTTGAGGTGAGTCTCTCGTGTTACACTTTTGTGATCAACGTAGGTTGCCATACGATTAACAAGCTGGGAACACAGAAACACGGGTTCAGTACAGTGATGTGGGTCGTCTTGGTCGGAGCTGATGCCGACACATACGCAGCTACAGGTACGATTCCCCCTCCGACGTCCTTGCTCGTTGTGCGGTTCACTCATCTCTGTTGTTTCCTCGCAGCCGGTCCTCTTCTAGCCGCTTATCACCCAGATATCAAGGATCAGTTCAAGGAGGGGCTGGTGGTGCTGCCTCTCATCAAGCAGTACATGACGGAGACCATCCAGCATCTCTACCCTTCTTGAGAGAGTTTGAATCTTCAATTTTTCAGAAAGCTCAGGACAGGCTATATTGAGATAACCAAACCAAGTTCTGTGCTCTCACAACTCGCAGAGGACGAAGGCCAGAATGAAGCGAGCAGTGCGGTTTGGTGGCTACACTGTTGCCCTGCTGGGTCGGTTCAACTCGAGTTCAATTTCTTTCATTTATCTTAAATAATAAAAAATAAAGATATAAATAATAAAAGAAAAGAAAAATTCTTAACTTGTCCTTCCTTGGCAGTGGCGGCACTGGCAGTGGGCCTGGGCGTGCTGGCGGCATGGCCAGAGGCGCGGGCGGTGTGCTTCGGCAAGTTTTGGCTGGCCCACGGCGACGAAGTGCGGGACCATCGGCAGTTTCTTCTGCGCCACGTGAGCGCGCGTGGCGGGCGAGTGCTCGAGATAGGTCCGGGTCACGGGACCAACCTGGTGTACCTCGCAGAGCACCATCACGCGGCGTCGATCGAGGGCAGGAAGTTGCCCAGACTAGAGTGGGAGGGAATGGAGCCCAATGCCATTCTTCTGGATGCGCTCCAGCAGACCATCACGCAGGTCATCAAGGAGGAAGAATCCATCCATGGTGAGTACCTCGTCATGTTTGTTGACGCGATGTACATCACCATGATGATGATGATGTGCATGATGATGATGTGCATGATGATGACGATGATGATGCTGTGCATGATGATGTGCATGATGTGCATGATGTGCATGATGATGATGATTAACGCGTACGTGCAGCGCAAGCGTCGTCGCTGAAGGCAGACGAGTACCTCGCAGAGATACCCGATGAGACCTATGATGCGGTGATCTCCACTCTCGTGCTGTGTACCGTTCCCGAACCGGCCAAGATCGTCAAGGAGATCGTACGTGTGCTGAAGCCAGGCGGCAAGGTGCTCTCCACCACACAGGGCACGCAGTGAATCCAAGTGCTAATGGTTGTGCAGATGTACTTCCTGGAGCACGTTGGCTACCCGATCGGCACGCCTTACCGCCAGCTACAGAAGTTGGCCAATCCCGTTTGGGCACTCATCGGTACATGCAGCTGATCCTTCCATTGATCAGACCTGACTTGATGCAATGCACACCATTGCAGGGGATGGGTGCGAGACCGATCGAGACACTCTGACCACGATCGAGGCGTCAGGCTTCAACAAGGTCGACGCGATTGAATTCGTGCTCGACAAACCTGTCGTCAAGTACATCGTGGGACGCCTGGTAAGAGGAGAGGCCACCAAGTAAGCACTGGCCGTCATGCTTGGCCATGCTCAAGAAGGCTGTTAAGTGCATTACATCTCTCAAGGTGACATGACATCACTGATCAATCAGACGCTTCATCCTGGTCAGCATATCGATCTGAGCCAGCACCTGCGTTCCCTCTGAGTCCTGTCGTTGCCCCCGTACGAGGTGAGCATCATCACCATCACGTATATGGATCTCTGTTTCAAGTTCTAGATACGTACATCGGCAGCGGCGGCTTCCACGTTGAGGTAAGGCTTGTTCTTGAGATAGGCATACACACTCAACGATCCATCGTCAGTCGGAGCGTGCTTACTCTGCTGCAGCACGACATTCAACCCATTTCCCTGCATCGCCAACATCCAGTCAGACCTGCTCCATCCATGTCTATGTGATGGTGTTCGACCTTGAGTTTGCTAAAGAAGCTTTCCTCTGTGACAAAGAAGAAGTCACGCGCGAGTGTGCCCGGCGCAATGAATACCTTCTCGGCTTCATCCGCGTAGGGTCCGCCAGGAAGGTAGAGCGAAGCGTTGTAGTTCGGCCCGTTGTTATGCAGCGTCACGACTCTCTGATTATACGTATATGCATCAGCTCCGATCATCATTGAATGACATTCCCTTCTTGTGTCACTTCTTCAAGAGCATGAATGCACGATGATGATGATGCACAACATGTCGTGTACCGGTAGCGCGTCAAACCCATAGACCTGCAACACGCGCTGACCAAAGGCAAGGACGTGCTTGGCCGCCTGTGCTGAGTAGGGTCCGTACTGCTTGAGAGTGGCCTCCACGCCGACCGGCGTGAACATGCGGTTGGGATCGAACGTGTACGTCGTGCCTGCCAGCCTGAACGAGACCAGCCGCGTCCCGCCGTGCTCCAGCAACGTGATCGACCTGTGCATGTCGGTGTGTACACAGTGTAAGTCATCAGTGCATTCCATGAATGTATCTAAATTTTGTAAATATTTGTAGATATTTATATTAAAATCACGAGTGATTTTTATATTTTTAATACTTTTTAAAAAAGGAAAAAAAGAATGAAAACGATAAAAGAATGAAGAAATAATTGTACCCGCCGGTGTAGTAGAGGAGGACTTTGGCAGCGACGACGGAGGTGTTTTCGTTCTGGTGGAGGTTGAGGAAGTGCACCCCGCCGTTCTCGGGCGAGACCAGTACGCTGATGTTCACCACAGTCTCTCCCAACTATTTTTCAATTAAAAAATAAATAATTTGCGCAAATAAGGAAAATTATGAATAAAAATGGGTACCAAGTAGGGGTGGACGGTCTTGGTGGGGATGGAGGTCCCGTGTGCAGGTGTCAGGAACACTCCCAAGGAGGAACTCAACACCACCAACAGGGCGGAGAACAGACACAGACCACCACCACTTTGTTTCCGCCACATCACGCCACTGTTTGCAGGAGTTTGTGAACTCAGAAAAGTCGAGGTAATAAGTATCTAAGGTATCACCTCAACTCAAACACACGTACCCTACACACAGGTAGGGTCTTCAGGATCGGCACAGGAACAAAGTTTTGAGAGAACAGGATGATGTGGATCCTAGTCAGTCTCCTGTGGGGTGGAACAACAAGGTTATTGTGTGAAAACTCAAGAGGTAAATAGGCGAGGTAGACGGGATCTTGGGATGGAGTGCATGTGGTCATAACAGGTTGCTTGGTGAACACCTCCACCTCAGACAGCTGGAAATTGCGTGCTCTGGTGAAGAGCTTCCTGCCCAGCCGAGTTGAGTCGTGATAGCTCACCGGGAAGCTTGAATAGGAGTTAGTGTTGCTGTTTGCGTTGGGGCTGATGTGCATGTCCGGACCGCTGCCGAATGACGGTCCAGTATCCCAGTTCCCCCAGGCAGCGCACTCGGGCTGGCGTATGCTGAACGTCGTTGGCGTGATGCCGTGCGGATTGACCAGCGTGAAGAGAGACGCCTTGTTACATGGAATGCGGCGGCCCATTGTGTGCCACGACTGGCCAAGGTAGCCACCGAAGATGCTGTTGTTGGCCGAGCGGATCACCGTCACCGTTTCGCCCTTGTTGTCACACTTGGTGTGGAAGTCTCCACTCTGCCAGCCATCGCGAGACGCTTTGTACACCAGTTTCCATCCCGATCCGTACCACTCTGTCAGCTTGGCCATCTGCTCAGCATTCAGTATGGAGCTGTCGCTGTCGCTAAGGCTCCTTGGAGGTGCGACAGCAAGAGACGGCTCGAACTTGACGTCATCTTGCTTGAGGTCGGCCAGCAGGCGATTGACTTCAGAGATGCGCTCCTGCAGCTGCTCCCCTCGCGACTGATCGCTCAAGCACTGTTGTTCGACCTGTCCGAGACCAGTCTGGATGATCTCAAAGTTGTGAAGGTACTTGTCGAGCTCGTTCTTGGCCTTTACGTTGTTCTTGTCGAGCAGCTCGAACTTGTCCACGATGGCAAGCAGGTCCTTGTTGAGCCGCTTGAGGTCCGACCAAGTGGAGCACTGCCAGTTGGGCTTGTCGTTGAACACATCCCATATGTCCGTGCGCAGCTTGCCCTCGAACTTGAACTCCTTCAGGAGGTCACTCACTGTTATGTTGTGTGAATGCAAATGTGTCAAAAATATTCACAGAAAACGTGAGCTCCATGCAAACTTATAATAAATAATAACAAAATGGAGAAAGATAATGGTAGATAAGATAAATAAATCAATAAAAAAGTGAGGAAGGGAAAACCGTTAACGGTGGAGACCACTTCGAGGAGAACGAGTTGGTCAAAAGAGGCGGGCTGCTTGGGGGTGACGTGGTACGAGTGGGAGACGGCCTCGTCAAGGTTCTCCACACGTTGGATGATCTCCTCGTTGGTCACGTGGAGCGCTCTTATCTTCCTCAACACCTCCTCCATCCCTATCTACCTCTTATGTTCAGGTATGTCCGTGTGTTGCTGATGATGCCAGAAGCCTGTAACCAGGCAGCTCGGGTTCCAGAGCTGGTTGGAGTATTAGTGCAGTTATCTGTTTGGTGTGGTCATTTATCGGGTGTTACTGCTGATTGGCTGGAAAATTATGCGCAATTCTTCACATATTTTATATTTTTGTAATTCCACGAGTGCGACCCTCAGGGGACCGTTGTTGTGGTTGACGTTCCCTGTTCCCCATAATCAACTGCCTTTTGGTTTAGTTGTGGTGATGAGTAGTAAGCCATCCCACCATTTACACTACATTGCTCAGCCCCTCCACGGAGGCGCCGCGCCGCTGACTCGAAGACGACTCGCGGTTGATGAAACGACTCACTATGTTGTTGCCAGGGAGAGGCTTCTTCAACAGCATCGCCGAGTGGTACTCGATGCGGTCCCGCTTGGGAATGGCCAGTGAGCGACATGCTGGCGGCCGCACATTCATCACCATCCAGTTATACAGCGCAAGCCTGCCCAAGGACGAGATCGCGCCATCAGTCTACATGCGCCATCATTCCAGGATTGATGATAAAGACAGAGCGTACCTCAGGCGCGTCCAGATGCGGCGGTCTTCCCGCAACACGACGGTCTGACGCGAGATGAAGTAGTCGAAGCGAGGTGAGAGCGGGTCTCGTTTGAGCAGCCCCTGACTCTCAGCATGCTGCAGGATGTCTGCCACATCGACTCGATCGTCCACGAATCCGCGTCTGTTGTTGGCAAGCACAGTGAAGATCAGTAAGCAATGCTGGCTGAGCTCAGAACGGATGTAAAGCGGACAACAGACCTTACTGTCACGCGCAGAAGGCCAGGAGTGGGAGTGTCGAAGGTGTAGTGCAGATCAGGACGCACGCGAGGCACGTCGATGGTTCTGCTCGTGATCAGCACCACCATGGAATGCAGGGACTGATTGACCTTGAAATGCTGCACAAGGCTACGCGGCACTTTCCCTTCCTCTGAAGCAGAGCCCATGAACACCGCAGTACCCGGCACGCGGGGCACGCTCTGATCACTGGCCCACCCTGGATGCAAGCAAGCAGCAAAAGTGAGGTTCGGAGTTAAATCAAGGACAGCAGGGAGTGCGTACGGACGACATCGCGAATGGTCTTGTGGCGTAGCTTGGACCGGAAGGCGCGTTGAACGTCGCTGGTGCCCAGCTTCCACGAACCCATGAATACGATGGTGATGGCCGCGAAGAGGAGCGCCACCCAACCGCCGTTGTCAAACTTGGACATGTTGGCCGCGAAGTACACCATCTCGACGAAGAAGAAGCAGGCACCCACCGGCACTGCGATGAGCGCGCTCCACTTGTACCGAAGCACCGCCATGAGCACAAAGATGAGCGTTGTCGCGGCCATCGTGCCCGTCACAGCAATGCCAAAGGCTGCCGCCAATGCGCTGGAGCTCTGGAAGGTCAGCACGAGACCCACGCACGCGGCCATTAGGACCCAGTTGCCCACGTGTGAGTAGACCTGGCCGTGCAGCTTATCGCTGGTGTGACTCAAGCTCACTGGAGGGAATGCTCCAAGTCCCATTCCTTGGGAGATCAGCGAGAATGTACCGCTGATCAGGGACTGAGACCCGATCACGGCGGCGAAGGTGGCGACCACCATCATGGGCCAGAAGAAGGGAGTCGGCACGCTCTCGAAGAAGACAGGTCCGGACATGTTAGGATGAGTAATAGCGTAGGCCAACTGCGTGGTGGACATGAATGAAAGTAAGTTAGTTCCCTCGCGTTGCAGAAAGCTGCAGATGGTTCTGTCTGTACCTGACCAAAGTAGGACATGGTGACACTCGGGAAGACGATGAACAGCCAGCCGGTACGTATTGGCCACTTGCCAAAGTGTCCCATGTCGGCGTAGAGCGCCTCCACACCGGTGAAGCAAAGGCAGATGCCTCCGAGTGTGGTGAATCCCTTTGACCCTCGGCGGGAGAAGAACATGTATCCCCTGTACATCATAGATGAGTACAATCCCATGATGGTGAACTTCACCACGTCCATAAGGATGCCTACCAATAAGGATTGAATGCACGGAACACATCAGGCTTGAAGGTGACGATGTTGTAGATGCCCACCGCTGTAGCAAACAACACGAAGCTGAGACCGATTGATATATAACAGAAGCAAGCATGACGGAGGAGATGAAGACCACCTACCTGCAATGAACCCGAACCAGATGAGCATGATGGGCCCGAAGAGGAACGCGATCTTGGAAGAGCCGAAGGGCTGTGCCAGGAACAGAAGGATAAGGATGGTGAGACCGAGGATCACTTCGTAGTCCACCACTCTGGTGTTCACTACTCCCAGACCTAACGTCGAGAGGATGATGTCAGTCACCGAACGGGTGAAGCTTCACCAGGATAGGAGCAAGGTACCTTCGATCGCCGAGAGGACAGAGACGGCAGGGGTGATGGCACCATCACCCAGAATCATACCTGCTCCGATGATGGCAAGAGCTTGGCAGAAACGTTTGATCCATACTAGGTAGCGCGGCGGCGACTTGTTCTTCTCCTTCAACTTCTTGATGTCCCGCTGCGTGGGAGGCACCAGCGAAGTCAACGCGAAGATGCCGCCCTCTCCGCGATTGTCGGCCATCATCACCAAGAAGGCGTACTTGATCGTTACGATGCAGATGAGGCTGTAGATGAGGATGCACATGGCGCCGACCAAATCGTCCTCCTCCCACACTTCAAGGTCACTGAGAATGGTAGGCCAGGTGTAGAGAGGACTTGTGCCCAGGTCACCGTAGACAACACCAAGACTGCTGATGGTCAACCACGTGAACCGAAGAGGCACGAGAGGTTTCTGTTTGACGAACATTCACGATTTCGTCGGAGTCAATTTAAGATAGGCAAGATAACTCCTATGCAAGAAAAGCGTACAGGTATCGTCGGGCCAGGCAGAGCCTTGAACTTTTCCGGGTCGTCTTCCTCGTCCTCGGAGTCAGACAGGGTGACGGTGTCTTCGAGGTCGTCGTGGTGAGTGCGTCCCGCCTTCTCGCCCTCCTCCATCGAGAAGTCCTCCTCGTCACTACTGCTGCTCTGGTCCGTCTCTACCCCTGAATGAAGTTCAGCTTTACCCTGCATCATCCATCATCCCCAACAATAAAGAGAAGTGAGTGACATTGAGTGCAGGCCAAGCACGCTCAATGTGTTCGTCGCTACCTGCTCCACCTTGGACGACGCCGGCCAAGTGTCGGGGGTGTGGAAGGAGAGCGAAGGCACGGAGGAGGCGCTGGAGGTGGAATCGGGAGGCTCCTCAGCCTTGTGGGGAGGAGCACTGGTGGTACTCATGTCTGATGACACAAATGGTGGTGAGGGAGTGTAGAATGAATAGAAAAGATAGAAAGTGAGTGTACCAGGCACCCTACTTATGTGCGTGCAGGCATCCGTGGGTGCTCTCTCGCAGTTGGTCGTCGTGGTGCTGGTCCGAGATTGGTGTTTCCTGCTTCCTAAAAATCTGTGGGATCCTGGGCTCATCTCTGATTCGTCGACTGGATCCTTCAGCAGAATATACCGGTTCCTCCAATCATCACGCCTTCCCGTACACCAGAGAAAGTTGAGCAGAATGTCTCTCGGGCTGTCGTTCAAGAACCTGCGTGAGTGCCGTGTGATGCTCTCCGCTTGGGTAGACTCCGCGCTGTGGAGCAACCCGAAGGACGGAGTGTTAACCACTTCGACGCAGCACGAAGTACCATTGAGGAACCTCACTCCACACTTTCTGACAGTCACATATACTTCCTTCGTCCAGCGTGTCTCTTCACACATCCTCATGACCTAGGCCCCATGGTGCAGGCCTGGTTGATTGGTTGCCCACACCGACCAATCGGGCTGACATTTGGATGCCAGGATATGTGGCTGATGATGCGAACAGCAACATTAACTCCTATTCAAACTTTTCGGGCCAACTATCACGACTGGGCTGGGCAGGGCAATGCTCTCTTTGCTGGTGAGCGATGCTTTCAGGTGTCTGGAGTGGAATTGTTAGGCAAGCAATAAAGCCTTGACTCCCGTGACACTCACTGCAATACCTGGACCCAAACCTGTTTGCGCCTGGCCGTACGGATCGGGAGGGTTGACGTTAATGAGCTTGGCTGTGTCATGGAGAGGCGGTGAATGAAGCACTTTAGTGTGGCCACTTCTAGTTCAGTCGTAGGCAGCGTGCCAATAGAGAACAAAGCTTCCGCCCGAGTACTGCGGGTCGGACTCAAAGCTGACAAATGCAGCCGGACCCTCAACCACAACGTCCAGCGCTGCCACCTTGCCGTGGAGTACCGCCACCAGCGCGCCCTCGCCCTGGGAGCCTTCGAAGATCCTCACCTTGTCTTGGTGCTTCTCCGTGTCAAACTCCTTGACGCTGATGGTCACTCGTTTGGCTTGTCCCGGCGGTACGATCGCCCAGCCCAGGTTGGTGTTGTCATCATAGTTGTTAAGCTCGATGGTGCCCGAAGCTGTGCCCATGTGCGTGGTGGTCACTTGTCGCAAAGGCACATCCGACACCTGCAGCTTCCGAGAGGAGGCCGTAGCCAGTGAGGACACAGCTGCATCGGTGCATCAAGTTAGTTGCAGCATCAGACATGCTGAGGTGAGGCAGGCGGGCAATCGTACATGCGGCACCAAGAGAGGCCTTGTAGATGGTGGCCACATCCTTGAAGTACCCACTGAAGGGAGGAACCCGCGCAAGTGTCCACGTGAAGTCGGTGCGCTGCCACGATTCGTAGCTGCCACCGACAATGTCGTTGTTGGCATCAAGCTCCAACCAGTAGTTATAGTTCGTGTCGTATTTGGAAGGGGACTTGGCCGCCCAGTGTGCAGGAATCTCGGCGGTGTAGGCCGTGGTGGTGAGGATCCGCACCTCCTTCACAGTCTCTGGAGAGGCTCCCTGGGACGGGGCACGAGATTCGAGGATCCGGGATTCGAAGCCGAATACAGGCTGATTCCACACTTGCCACGAACGGTCGCGGTCGATGACGAAACCTTTCTTCTTGAGTGCCACCATGTTGGATAGGAGCACGTGATACGATCCGGCATTGATATCGGCACACGCTGAAGTATTCCTAGAGAGACGAACATGCAAGCAATCAGCATCATCCTACTAAATCCGCAGGGAAGAATGCACTGTACTCTGCTCCTGGATTGGCCGTGAGGTCGATGTTGCATCGCCCGCCAAGATAAGGCGTAGGCACAGTGTTGTACTCCGCGAGGAAGTAACTCATCAGAGCCATCACATCGCTTGCGCCAAAGGGAATGGTGATGTTGTCCGCGTTCGTGAGGTTAACTGGGTTCGGCTGGTCGGGGAATTCCATCGCCGCGGTGGCCCATCCGTGGCACAGACCTGTACGTTCGCCCAGCGTCCAGCGCTGAGTCTTCTCCGCCAATCCTCAAACGAAAGAGACATACATACCCTCCCAACCCGCGTCTTGAGGTGACGTCCTCTGCCACTCGGATTTGACGGTCGGGTAGTCGTAACGTCCCTTGTAAATGTCGTACTTCTCTGTAGTCACCATATCCTTGCCTTGAGCACCAAGCATATTGTGTGAATCAAAGCACGAAGATGATGTGTACCTGCAGGAGACAGTTGGGCCAGCTGATCTGCGTCCATCTTCTGGAGTGCCTCCTTGGAGTTGAGATCGTAGGCAAAGTTATGTGGGTCATTGTGGTTAGCTTGTGCGAACCACCGGTAGGCGATCCCGGATAGATAGGAGGGCCAGTAGGTATCGCTCCAGGGCACAACGTCCAGCGACCCGTTGAGAGGCAGCTTCTCGAAGCTGAACTCCATCCCGTCGGCCCATTGCGTTGGGTCGTTTCGCTTGTCCCAGGCGCTTGCCAGCACACTGACTGCGCAGAAAGTCGCCAGCAAGACGACAACAAAGACGGAGCACCGCAGCAAACCCATGATGACGGCGTTGAAGTGTTAAGCTAGCACAGCAGCGTCACCGCGTGTGTGAGGTGTGCGCCGCTCAGCTCCAGGAGTGAGGTTTAGGTACCGGAGGGATCCGCCACGAAAGAAGCTGTATATATCTTAATTAGGAAGTGTGCTAATAAGCTCAAGATATGTACCTTATGTTTCTAGGAGATCTCTTCAACACAACCGCAAGCTCACCTCGGGATTCCTCCTCCGCCTTCGCGGCTTCCTGGAAGATTCGAAACAGCACCACGCTTCCTGTACTGTGAGTGAAGGCAGGGCCGAACACGAGCGCGAATCAAGTCACTTCTCGTAGCAATGATGAAGACGAATAGAAAGCTGGTAATTGAAGATGACTGTGAGAAAGAATGATGGCTTTGAAGAAACGCAACAAACGCAAGCGGCGGAAAGAGAGATGCAGGTACTCTCTCTTCTTCTAGGGCCTCCTGCATGTGTTGCTGACTGGCTCCGAGTAGTCTTTAATGATCTGGCAGCGGGAGGTCATCGGAGGGAAGAGCTTCTTCACTGCCTTTCTGATCGCTCGACCGCCCGGAGCGGTGGCCTTGGGAAATGTCGCCCAACCTCGAGTCTCCAGCTCATCGGCTCCGTCTCGAATGACACCGTACACCAGCGCCGTCAGACCGCGAACATCAAGCTCGCATTCCGCAACGTTGTCTTCGGTTCGATCGTCGACCGTCTCGCTCCGCTCGTCCACTGTCAGACGCCCTTGCTTAACACCTAACCTGAACCGGCGCCGGTGATTGACGGAAAAGAAAGAATCGAGCAGAGTAAAGTTCAACACCACCGAGTCACCAGTGTTTGGAACAGGAAGTCCGGCAAGATGCTTTACCGATACAACTCGCGCCATCTGCGGGTAAAGCAGCTTTACTGCATACCATTACCAATGTCTGATTCAGATTGCCGAGCGAAACAGAAACTGGAGAGCCAGTGGTGCGTGTACCTGAGCTAAGGTGATAGGAAGCGTCGGAGACCCAGTTTTCAAAGTCATCATCCGGAGCAACGGGTAACGAAACCGTCTTCACCTGTGTACATCCGTGTAAGTACTCTGCGACGTGAGAAAGAGGCAGGTGCAGGTGCCTGGTCGGCATGAGATCCGATCCAGCTTAGGAGAGCCACTCGTGCTGCCACTGTAGCATAGTAGAATAAATCCACGTCCATTGTACCGCAGTACGCGCCGATCTTGACAGAGGCAACTCAGTTAGTCGCCACCATCAGCATAAGGGAGAGAGTTGGATACCCGATATCCCATCACACCAGCAACACCCTTGGCGTCTCGCACGATAACTGCCCAGTGAGTTTGGACAAGCTGCGTGACCATACACCGACACCATGAGAACTGAACTCTGTTTGGGAACAAATCAGCAAGCAATGCACGCATACCCTCATGTCCCAGTCCCAGCGCTGGTTCAGCATCTCGTCCTGGTAGCGAGGGAAGCCGTGAGTCTTCTTTTGCATGCGCGCCATCAGACGGCCGTAGTCTTCTTTGTTGAACTCAGAGGCTTTCTTGCGTTCGACCACCATACCATTGGGCGCACGCAGCGTCGAGAACACGCCCGGAGAGAAGACAACCCCGCGCTTGCAGCCCAAGCATACGTATCCCATGCGCTCATAGAAGGATTGCTTGAAAGCGCCGAGCGTGCACAACGGTATCTCGTGGTCGTACATGAACGAGAGCGAAACCTCCATCAGGGCTGCCACGTAGCCTTTCCTGCATACCATCGTTCACTTCAGTGGTCCAGACCACATAGGAGGCAGACGCATATGCATACTTCCTAACTTCAGGGAATGAGGCCACACCGCGTATGTCAACTATGGGCAGCAAGGCGCCCCTCACGTTTTGGTTCATCAGGTAAAGCATGACCGAAGCCCCCACACTGACCACAGCGCAACATGTTCGTGAGTCTCACCTTCGAAGAATAGACACAGACAATAGCACACCTTTGACCGCTGCCATACTTCAAGATGTAGAGAACCAGATCTTGCATAAGCTGAGGTACCGCCGAGTCTGTACCGTACCTGGCGCTGCGATATTGGAGAAGACAGGTTTGTTAGCTCCAGAGTGGAGCGTCATCACGAGCTGTGGTGGGTACAGATAGCCCCCGGAGTTGGTTTCCGGCCCGGCGACCGAAGGGAGGAAGCAGTAGGCCAACAGTTGCAGCCAGTCTTGGTACAGCCCGGGGTCGTTGGTGGCGCGGTAAAGCCGCACGTTGTCCTCCTCCGTATAGCGGGCGTTCACCAACTGACGGCTTTCACTCGCGCTCCACGTCGTCGGGGGCCGCCAGCAGCCACCGCTCTCCTCCACCTTCTCTGAGGAAGAACCTGTCGCGGGCAGCACGGCGTCGGCAGCTGTGGCTTGCATGTCGCGCGTCCGAGTTGAATTGATATGTGTGATGCCTGCAAACTGCGGTGTGAATTTGTACCAAAATGAGCTCTTTCTTGATTCGTCCGCGCTATCATTCGGCGACAAATGATTCCCAGCTCTTCCCCATTCGTCAAGATAATCCCTAAATTGACGAGATAATCAGCGCCACACACCGGAGAAGGAAGAATACGATGTGGAATATCTCCTTCTTGTGACGTCAGGGCTCGCTTTCTCACTGCCAACACGCCAGAAAGGGATGATAGAATGTTGCTTTACTGCGTGGGGCATCGCACCAAAGGAGAGAATCAAAACACAGATGAAGGAAGGACTGCCTCTACTTCGGTCGGAGACGAGCAAATGTCGACGTGTTGCGCAGATGATCGGCTATTGTGTTCATAGAGTTCCGAATGACACTCTCATTTGCTCTCTGCTTCCCTCGGTAGATGGCCACCTGTAGTCGCACATCAGAAAAATGGCGGCAGCACAATGGAAAGCTATCACGCGCAAAGTACCAGCGTAAGTGCTACGTCGATACGAACAGCAGCATAAGTATAGTCTATCGCTTTGTCAAAATATATCATCGCCTGCTTGAACTGTCTGTTTGTGTTAATTGCGGTGAGTAATCCGTCTCGCTCTTCACGTCAAGGCACACGCGTACTTAAGCTCGCCGTCATTATCAAGGATGAAACTCACAACGTTCGGCCAGTGATCGGCTGGTGGCTCCTGTGTTGGATAAAACAGCTGAGTATTTAGCATTCTCCTGTAACTCTAAGCCTTTGTTCAAAGAGGATAACAACGTACGCCGGGATAGGCATAGATAGCTGGCCAGGAATGAAGGCCCTTTGGAGGTTCGTACTGCTTGAGTAAGGATGGAGGTATGTAACCATCAGCACTGAACTCAGTTCCTGTGGCCCATCACGTCAGCACGCTAAGCCATATTCCAAAGCTGATCTTACCAGGTATAGCCTCTCGCGGCACCTCATAAACGATGCACACGCTCAATGCTTCTGTGTTCTGTGCAAAATTCTCCGTTCTGTGATACTTTCAATCAGACGGATCTCGGATGTGCCAGAACCGGAACCAAGAAGACGTACACGGCATAGAAGTCAGGACGTGAAGCCGCCGAAAGCACGTGTACATCGCCAGGTCTACCACCTGGCAGACGCTGCTTGTTGTATACGTTCCCAAAGTAGAAGAGCATCTTGCTGACTGACACCTGCCCATACAAATTTGTGAGGAATGTGGTCTCTTAGAAGCGTGCTAAGATTAACCTGTGAGAATTCTCTAAGCCATGTGTAGATGCCACACTGTACTTTCTTTTCCTCTTTTCGGGTCTGTCCATTTGGATAGGTAGTGAGTTTGATTACGTCCTTTAATCATTACCGAACAACGGTACCTTTTGTGATGATGGCGCCAGGCACTCAGCAAGAAGATCCTTCCATTGATCGAGTTCTGATTTACACTGAAATGAAAGGAACGTGCAGTCCTTGAACTGGTAATGACTTAATGCTGTCTGAATTCGGAATAGCTTTTGCAGGATCATCAACTCGAAGCTGATACATCATTAGGTGAGTGCGCATATCTCACACATTTTTTGGAGAACGTACAGAACGTGTGACTTGAGAGTATGAGTAAGTGGATGGGAGAACGCCTTGGGATTGCGCACTCGGTCAGCAAGCTTGGCCGTGACCGTAGTGAGATTGTGATAACGCGGAGGCATTCCCGTAGACGTGGCAAGTAGCGCATAACTGCGAGCGATTGCGGATTGAGTTATCACTGGGTATTCATTGTGCCCAGGGCTTTTGGCAGGCACGTACATATTGACCATCTCCAATCTACATTCAATCAAGTGGCAGCAGTCCTTGAGCATCACCGCGAAAAAGGACGGATCCTGCAGCAAGCATGAAGGCTCATGTTACAGTTCAAGTGACGTGAGCTGAACGATCTAGTACTTCTTGTTCAGAGCTCCCGCTGTAATCATCTGTGATGGTGTCGAGTTCGTGAGCCGACTTAGCAACCGACCGGAGGTTGTTGTGGGCTTGCGTATAGAGGCTCCGCAGAGTCTGTCCATTGAATGGGAGCACAGAGATCATCAGCAACTGCCTAACTCCAGAGCAGACACGCAATCCCTTCTGTTCACGGGGAAGTGGCCGTACCTCCTTCTTGAGTGCGCGAGCTTCGAGGAAGGAAAGAGAGTAGTACGAGGATTCCGCCATGGCGAGCGTGCCCAGCGGCGTCAGCAAGGCCGACCAGGGAACCCCCAACGCCAGATTCTACACCCACACCAGAATAAAATTTTAAAAACATTTATTTGCTCCGCAGGTGACTGTTATTGTTTATTTTTATTTGATTATTTATTTTAAAATAAAGAGAAAATAAAAACATTAAAGAGAAATTGAGTACGCGTTTGTCCTTGAGGAGAGTGGCCGCGTTGGCGTGGTGGAGGGAAGAGAGGGCCTCCAAGTAGCGGTTGCACAAATCAACCACGTAGCGTCTGCCCACAGTGGGACCCGATGCATCACCACCCTGTCCCCCAGTTCCCTGTCCGCCTCCAGCTGCGCCACTGCCCGCGCCCGGGGTACCTTCATCTGCCTTTCCGCCCTTTCCTCCCCTGCCCCACAGCCAATCCATCTTCCTTTTGGCACTGGCAAATGTTTCAGATTTTTGTGGCCTCTACGTGTTTTGGCGGCCAAAGGGTGAACTAAGGGCACGTAAGAGCTCACGAAGAGGATCACTTACCAATACAAGGAGACCAAGTTATACGTAGGATCGTTCTGTATACAAGCTGCTTGCTACCACAGTGCTGCCCAGGCAATCCCCACCTTCGCTGGGCACACAAGAGGCGGACGATCCTTCGTGTCGACATCAAAGTTAGCCAATAGCGATGCCCGTGTAGAGAGAGAGAAGCCTCCCGTCCTACTACGGAAGGAAAAGGGGTGCCGGCGTGGGGATCATACGAACAGAAGATATATATTTCTGCACGCGCGTGTAGGAGATACTACACGAACGATGAACCCTGCAGAACAGGAGAAGACTTCGGCGACCGTTCAAACCGCCCCTTCCCCGGAGGACGACATTGCCAAGGTCCATGACCTCTTGCAGAGTACGTGCATAACTCCCACCTTCCCCAGGGCTGGCATCAGGAAGGAAGCATATATGCGTAGGAAAAGTTGGAGACTTGCTCACACCAGGTTCGTAGAGGTACAACAGCAGAACGAGAAGCTTGCCAAGTATCAGGAAATCTCCTACAAGTGGCACCAGCAGGTACTTTCGAGGGTTTCCCTTTGAATGCACGACATGCTCTCATACCAGCCCTTTACACAGCACCACCAAAACTTGAAGAAGATCATCGGTATGAAGTCGCAGCTGAAGTCCTGGAGAATTGAATGCTTCAAAGTAACTTACTGTCCCGGTGTAGCGGGCATCAATCGACTTGCCGAAATGCTGCGCGAACCGAGCGGCGCTTCGGTGCCCTTCCGCATAGAAGCCGGTACACTGTACTTCTTTCAGCGACAGTATGGTGTGGCTTACCCACCATCGCCCTGAGAAGAGGAAGCGATTGCTGATGTTCGGTCGAGTACAATGGAGACCCTCGGCGGTGGGATCACCAGTAGAGCTTCTCCTCTTTGTGGCAGCGCACCTCGGGTATGTGCAAGTGGAAGTTTATGCTGTCCCGAAAACACTCACGGGTAGGAGCGGGTGCAGAGCAGCTCATTCCACGAGCGCGTTATGCGTTTCTCTGGTGCGCTGCAATCTCCTCAGCTGCGCGAACTTCTCAGTACCATTACCTTGGAGGAATTCAATGAGCTGCGTGAGTCGTCGGCCCAACTAATTCTGCCAGTAATTGCTGACTGGCTCTACGGTACTCTCTAGACTATCGTTTGATTCCTACTGCTGGCCAGCTTATCACTTCAGGTAGACCCACGTAATCAGAGCCTGGCACTTGTGTACCTATGGGAAGCTGTGCAGAAGTTCCCTGCCCTCTTCAATCAGCCTGCGAACAGGAGCATCGTTATCCGTTGCTGTAGTGGTACATGTGTTGCCTCACGAGCTGCGCAGAGTTCCTGACCAACACCCACCAGCGCTCGATGGTATCTACTCCTCGGACACATTCAGTGCGCATGAGCTCGATCAGCTGCGTAAGTTCCTGGCACAGAGCACCGCCATTGTGCACTCGCCCCCTTCTGGTTGGCCCATGTAGGCCTGTGCGCGCGCGCAGCTGGTAGAAAACATCAAGAAGTGACACGCTAAGGGTTTGAGAACTTTTTGTTTTTGCAAGGAGAGAACAGAGAAGGGGAACATCAAGAGGAACGCTTAACGACCCTTCTGACCCTTGGGAGCCTTAGGAGCCTTGGTGGCCTTGACCTTAGGGGCGGCGGCCTTACCAGCCTTCTTGGCACCCTTGGCAGGAGCAGCAGCGGCGGCGGCCTTCTTCTTAGCCTCCTCCTTCTTCTTCTGCCTTTCCTTGATCTCCCTGTAGGGTCGAAGATTCAAAGAAAAGGTCAACAAATTATGAAAAATGAAAGCTCAATGGTGGCATTTCGGGATGGAATGACGTACTTGAGGGCAGCCTCCTTGGCGGCGGCTCTGATCTCGGGCCTCTGAGCCTTCTTCTGCTTGATCTGGTCGAGGGTGGCACCGACGATGTCCCTCTGCACCTTCACGACCTTCCTGGTCTTCTTCTTCTGGACCTCCTGCGAGGTACCCTTCTTGTGGATGCGCCTGTACACCTGGGTCCACTTGACCTTACGGGGGTTGCTCTTGCCAAGGAAGGCCTTCTCGCACTTGGCGTTGATGAAAACGAAGGTCTTCATGTCGGTACGGGCATAGCGCCTGCCATGACCGGGGTAGATCTTGTAGCCAGAGAATTGGCAGATTTCGGTCCTAATGGCGATCAAAAATGCAAAGCCAAATGTCGATCAGCACCCATTTACAAACCCTTGATACACCCAACATTATCTCTCATGGTTCACAGACGCAAACGAACTGGCAGGGGGGCTACGTACTTCATCTTGCTCTATCAGAAAGACCAACCTCGGCGGCTGACGTAGGATGGGGAGGAGAGAGAAAGGGAGAAAA
>CDEZ01022614.1:0-19246 GCA_000826365.1 Acanthamoeba royreba | reverse complement strand
TTTGCCTGTCCTGTCTGCGATAAGGAGTGCGAGCGCCCGTTGGCTTCGCTTTCCAACCTCAAGAAGCATCTTGATAAGGTTCATCACATGTACTACTGGTAAGTGCCCCAGTGGATCTATGCAGTGAGAGCTGTGCTCACAGACACCTTTTGGTATGACCAGTGAATTGTGCCTTCAGCATAGGAAGATCTTCTTGTCAGAGCAGAAGGTTTACACCGAAGCCACGTTAGAGAAGCATGAATTTGGAGAGGGTGAAAAGGAAGTCGATCAGCATCAGTGGTGCGAATTTTGTGAGCGTCTCTTTTATGATAAGGTACGATCCCCGCTTTAGGCATAACACACTAAGTCTTATAAAAGGAGATACTAAAAGCAGTTCTTCAACCTGCACAGGACGATATTTTCCAGCATTTGATGAAGGAACACTTCACATGCCACATTTGTGACAAGAGCGGCATCAAGTACCATTACTACAAGGACTATAGGGCTTTGGAGCGACACTTCCGAAAGGCACATTTCCTTTGCGAAGAACCCAGCTGCCTTGAAAAGAAGTTCATAGTATTTGGGAGTGCTCTCGATCTGCGGGTGCTGCTTCCTTATGCTCTATTAGATTATTAAGATTTAGCGACTCACAAAATAGTGTATAGGCTCATGACCTTAAGTTCCATATGCAAGAGCGGGGTCTGTCAAGAGCTGAATTGAAGCAAGCCCAAAAGTTAGAGATAGGCCTTTTCCTTGAAAAGCCAGCCAAAGGTGAACGGCGCGGCCGTGGCCGGGAAGATCCCGTGCTTGTTTTCAATCCTCTCCTCCCACATCCCCCACCTCGAACGCACGCGCACGACTTTGGGCCTCCGCCCGCGGCAGGTACGCCCAGTGCTCGGTTTTATGCGAGTAAGATTGCTAATGCGGTCTTGTGTACTTATGCAGCTGCTGCTGCGTCTTCCAGCAGTTCGAGTAGTGGTACTACTAAGGAAAAGGCCAAGTACGTTCGCAAGGAAGATCAGACTGCGCAGAACGTTAAGGCCGAGGAGACAGAAAAAAGCAAGGTCGAAGAGAAGAAGAACCCATCCGTTCAATTCCCGCCTGAGCCAGCTAACGAAGAGGAAAGGCGCACTAGAAATGCAGCTCTGGTTGTGAGGATCAAGAATGCCATCGGCGAGAAGGAGTTTCCCAATTTCAAGCAGCTCTCGGTGGATCTTCGTATGGCGCACATCACGCCAGCGCAATACTATCAGAAGTTTGCGCGTCTGTTTGGCTCACACGGCCCTTCTCTCTTCCCGGAACTTGTCTCTCTATTACCCGATCCTGTGCTGAAATCAGCCCTAACTACGCTTCACCGGCAAGCTGCGGAGAAAGGCTTCTTGGAGTTCCAAGCTTCACCCGAGCCGGAGCGACCGCAAAAACCGCCACAAGAGGTGTGTACACCAAGACGCCTTAGCCAGTGCAAATCAATTGGCGCTAACATACACGATGGTTTAAGGCACCCAAGGCGGCACCAATAACACGAGTCTCCAACCTCACCAACGGACCAGGACGAGGGGAGCGAGAAGGCGGCAAACCTCCTCAGCCTGTGCGAAGGGCCGACCCGGGTGCCTGGGGCACTGGACCGCCGCGAGCCTGGGGCCCAGGTAGCGTTGATTGCAGTTGCTAGTCTCATCATTGGTACTTACCGTGCTCCTCTCTTTACGTAGGCTCTGCCTCTATGGTGCCTGAGGACTTCCCTTCGCTCCCGGCTACCAACCAAGTCGACAAAGATGAGGAATTAGCGCGGTTGTTGCAGTACAATCTCGCTATGAGTCAGAACGGGTACTTGGATTCCAACACTGCCTTATCGAACAGTTGCTCATCATACTGTTTTGTCATCCCGCAGGAAGGAGAAGGGTGGGAAAAAGTCGAAGAAGGGACAGGTTTTATTGCGCTTCGGTTAACCTTGGGCACGCACGGTGCGCCATCCGCGCCGGCGTGCGTCTCGTTGGACAGCCTATTTATTACAATTCTTTTTTTTGAACCAAGTTTCGAAATACGTTTGGATTACAATTTTGTTTTTCGAGAAAGATGTAGGATTTTGTACGCAGATTAAATTTTAGAGATGGAGCGAAGAGGACGCAAGGCGGAGGCCGCAGAGAGCGGTGGTCGCCGTGCCAAGCGTGGCGGCCACGGGGCACCACCCCGGGGCGGCGGCAGAGGTCGTGCCAAGTGCGTTCATATCACATTTTCAATTGAAAGATGCACTAATTGATTGAAATCGCGTGTCAGGCATCAGCGGCCGGCACGGGGAGTCCGTGGACACACAGAGTACCATGGAGGCGAGATGGGAGAAGATGCTGAGGGAAAGGTCAACTTCCCCATCCACCTTGCCATGTGGGTACGGCTTCGTGATTAAGGCATACCGATTTGGTCGTCAGAAACGTGATAAAGGCTTGCATTGGTACAGGACTTTGGACAGTGTGATGGCAAGCGGTGCACAGGGCGGAAGCTTTGCAGGCTGGGCTACATGAAGGACATGCGCGTGGGCCAGAGCTTCCGCGGGGTTGTCCTCAGGTACGATGCAGCTCTGTGCTGGCTGACACAAACGCTGCCACTTGAACATGGCACCATACGTATGAGATACTCACTATCATGTTCGTTGCCGCAGTCCGATGGGAGAGAGGGCCGTATCTGCGGAGGACAGAGAGCACGTCATCACTTCAGGCATCTCTGTGATCGACTGTTCGTGGGCACTGATTGAAACGATTCCCTTCTCTAAGCTACGTGGCGGTCACCATCGATTGTGTACATGCACCTCTTCATTGCTGTGTAATGTAAGGAAGGGAATGGCTTAGGACTGGCGTTCGTGAATTACGTTTGCAGTGCCTTTTCTCGTTGCGGCCAATCCGGTCAACTATGGGCGGCCATTGAAGTTGTCTTGTGCAGAAGCCACTGCGGCTACCCTCTACATCACCGGCTTTAAGGAAGAGGCCGAAGAGTTGATGGGCAAGTTCAAGTGGGGGCACGCCTTCTTTGATGTTAATAGGTACTAACTATTGATCTACAATTCACAAGATTACACTAATCGTTTGCTTCCGTGCCGCAGAAAACTGCTGGATCAGTATGCTGCCTGTGCCAACAGTGCTGAAGTAGTGAAGGTGCAGAACGACTGGATTGAGCAATGTGAACGAGAGCAGGCCACGAAGCAGGAAGGTACGAGTTTTATTTTCGAATAGAGCATAACATCCGAAGTAACTTACAAGAGCGGAATACTCAGGTGAAAGCGATGATGATTTAATGGTGGCGAATCCCAATCATGCCCATCGTTTGGTAGAAGATGATGATGATTCTTGCGACGAGGAAGAGGACGAAGAGGACGAAGATGAGGATGAGAGTGAAGAAACGGGAAGTGAGGAAGAGAGTGAAGAAGAAAACCTGTCCGAAAGGTTGCGAAACACAAGTTTGCATTCGGGCCGAGGTGGTAAATAAACAATCTTCCAACAAACTACTTTCTTCTCTCCCTACGTTATGTGACCTCTACCTGCCCATGTAATACTACTTATGTTATGGCTATTATTGTAAGATTGTTAGAGAATATTTGGCCTAATTTTACAAGACAATTTTTGCCAAAATAAAATCGGACAACAGAAGACTTTTTTCCTATGGTGACGTAGGTTGACGACCGCAGCCGGAACTGCCAACCAATGTAAAATACCCAGGGAGGTGCTGGTAAGGTGGAGCGGAGGTTTGTTATGGAAGGGGATGCGAAGATTGTTGTTTAATTGAAAGGGGAAGGGGTCGACCGTTTGAAGAACTCCGCTATGAGTGCAGTGCGAAGCCGATCGGCGACCAGAGGCTGCCCACAGCAAGCTGCGGGCAGTAATGCCAACTGGTCCCCCACAAGAAATAAGTTTAATCTTGATGTGAAGCAGGGACGCTTCACTACCAGAGATTAAGCTGATAAGAACAGATACTACACTTGATCTTAGCCAAAAGGCCGAGAAGATACTTTCCCTGTTCATCCTTCGCGCTATTTATTACTCGGAGGTTGAGCAATTATTGTGGTTTTGCTTTGTTCCGTCTTTTGCATTCTTAGAATGCCATTCCACAAGATTTGTCATCTCGTTCCTGTAAGTTGTTTGCTAATGGCCAATGTTTGTGGCCTTGTCCAATACCAGTAGAGGGGTGTATGTACACTTGTTTTCTGATTATTGAGATACATGAGCAACTGTGTCTGATATCAGTTGGGTGCTACACCACCCTCTGCATAATACGAAGTCAGTCATTGAAGCAGCATGAAGAGGTAAGCAGAGACAACCAGGTATGACAGCGCTGGCAAGAAGCTTGTCCAACACTGAATCCCCCCGTATGCCTAGCAGCAGAGATCTGGGTGTGATCCTTGATTTCCTGTTGGCCTGTGCTGCACAAACGGCTACATCTGCACAAGCAAAACCTGCGGTCTAAGATACATCGCAGAGACAATGGAGCCTGCGGTGTAGGTACCCAACATCTCGGCACATAGGTTCTCTACAAACCACCAGAGGAAAAGCATCAGTATTATGTTGAAGCAAGGTCTAAATAAACCATAGCCCTGATACGAACCTAAAACTGCCGCCAGGTAAACCGCAGTCCCTAAAGTGATCCGGAATGTGAGCTTAAGGCAGATGCAAAGCGTGAGGGGTATGTTGGTGTAATGTAGCTTACCCAGGCTGACAGGCATACCAGCCTCGCTCAACAGATAACGATGTAGGAAGCCCACCGGAAAGAACAACCTACAGCAACATCAGAAAACCAAAGCCACATGGGGTTGGCCGCATCTGGGCTGTACCCAGCACGAGTGGACCTGCTCACTCGCTGAGGAGGCTCTGATCCATTGCCATTCCCTTCCTCAGCATTATCGGAAGCGCCTGCAAACTTGATATACGCTGTCGTTGCTTTAGACACGATGCTCTGCTACAAGAGTCAGCATGTGATGTCCTGGGTGACAGTCATGAGGTGTGTGAGGTAGGGCGGGGTCATACTTTGCTAAGCTCACCTGCCACGAGAAGGCGTAGAGCGGTCTGAATCTCGCGGGCTGTGAGGCGTGGTTTGCGCCTCTTTGGACGTGTCAACCTGTGTGCGACCAAGGCTTCCTGTACAGAACGGGACCCCGGGTAAAGGTGAACCCCAGAAGTTCAGCCACAAGGCTTTTCTTTGGTGGAGGAGTACACGGCAGAGCCTGTCGGCTACATCGTGCAGGTAGGAGTTCATTATATTCATGGCTTTGGTGGAGATGCTGGTGAGCGGGTGTTTCTGCTTGAGCACACGATGCACGTACGTCCCGAACTTTTTCTTTGTGACATCGCCGGGCCGCTTCACTTTCTTTGCTTCCTTCAGTGGCTGCCGGCCCATCTTTCCCTATTGTTGCAAAACGTTTGTTGTGGTGTAAAATGGTATCCTCTTCGAAGACACGGAATAAAGGGAACTAATTTGGGTTAGTTTTAGTTCCGAGAAGTTATTCCACATTTTTATTTGTCTCGTCGAACATCAAAAGAGTACGTGCTCACGCTCGTGAGAGAGGTAGAAGGGAGGAGCGTAGAATGTGTAGAACAGCGGGTAATTGATCAAGTTGGTGTAGTCCGCCGTGTACAGATCAGCGTATCTTTGCACCTGCAGCTGCTTGTTAAAAGACCAAGCTAGACCAGGCGAGAGGGAAAGATTCTTACCTGCATGGAAAAGAAACTCTGCTTGGAGCCAGAACGGAAGAGCGAGCCAAAGTAGACGTTAAAGCTCTTGTCGAGTTCGGCGGTGGCTTCGCGGGTGTGCTTGCGCAAATGTGTCAGGTCCTGCTCAGTAAACATGGAGTGTAAGGTAAGATACAAAGGATTGTACAATCCTGAGAGAGCAGAATGCAAGTCGTACCGGAGGCTCATTGGTTGACTGCGAGTCCAGACCTCGAAAGATCTCCGCACGTACCCACTCGAGAGTAAGAAGTTTGTTGTACTTCTCTTGGCTCTCTTTCTGTTATGTAAAATAGAAACGAAGATGAGTGAAAGACTAGTGACGGCGAGGGGTGAGACAAACCCAAACACGAAGTTCCTCGTCGAGTTCGCGGATCACAAGCAAGTTACGCCATCCTTGTGCCTTCTTGGACACGATAATATCAGCGAAAATATGGTCACCAACGTACAGTACTGAGTTGGGTGATGTGACGTCTGCACGCATGCAACGGATTAGGTGAGCAAAGAGTCTTGAGACATTTGGACAGTGTGCTCACGGGTAAACTTATTGAAGATCTCAAGTGAGCCGCCGCTGTAGACTTGACCAGGCTCAAACGAAGTAGTCTTGCCCACCTTTAGCATTCCCGTACGCAGATCTACCATTCGGAGTGTTGTTCCCTCTGCGAAGAAACGAGGCTTCTGCGCGTTCACGATAATAACATCTGACATAGGATCGCAATTAGTCGAGAATACATACAGTAAACCTATACTCATAATGTACGCTACCAAAGTAATCTCTCCAGCTTTTATACGCCGGATCAGCACCTTGCAGGAGGTACGTCATGACGCTGTTGGTATAATTGAACTCACTGAACACAGCATATGTAATGTTAACAAGGTTCATTAAATGTGACTGTTGCCAAGAATACCTATTAGTCAAAAGGAAGAGTTTCTTGCCTCCCTTACGCAAACGATCTAGAAGGATAGGCATCTTCTCATTCTTATGAATGTACTTCGCAATGTCCGATACGACAACCTTCTTGAGTTCCTCTTCACCATGAATGTAATCTAAAGGAAGTGACTAGAGTGTAAATGATATTTAACTTTTAACAATGTGCTATGTTTGTAACTTACCTATGGTTGTTCGTATATCTTGGAACAGATTCTTGAAAGATAGCTCCAAATCTGCAGCATGCAGGGTCTCCTCATCTGGCGATGCAGTTTCAACATCACTCTCAACCTTCTTCTGAGAAGCTGTTCTTGCTCTTTTCTACTCCAGGTTGATATGAGTGAGTCTCATGGTGATATATGTATAAATACTTATTTACCTGACGGCGCTCGAGATGCTGCACAAGGTCGGCATAGAGGCAAGCCTCGGGCAGAGCGAAAAGGGTGTTAAGTAGATAGAACCTCCTACCAATGTCATCATTGTGGATGAGACCGCCCGGATAGGTGAGGTAGATCCGTTGCTTCTTCCACCTCTTCCTGTTGATTAAGGTGAATACAATCATCTGATGCAGAGAAGAGGACATGATATTACCTTCCATGGACGCACAGAATGATGTTACCGAAGCTGTCCACCTTGAGAAGGTTGCCGAGCTGAGTGTCCAGGAACAGGCCTCGGATTGGAAACTGGGGATCATACTATGACAAGGAATTAAAGTAAGGTCAGCTGAATCAACAACGGGCACATCGACAACCTCGGTACCTTGAGTTCCTTGATGGTCTCGGGGTAACCAATTTGCACCAGGTGCTGGAGGGCGATCTCGTAGGTAAGAGCCTCAAACACGGGCTCCTTGTACACTGTTTGCCCACGAACAGACCCGGGAGTGAGCTATTCTCTCTACACGCTCACAAGCACTAGCTATCAGTTCCAAAAGGACAGTACCAGCAAGCGTGTAGTCCATGTCGACTGTATCAGTACGGAGATGTCCGATTCCACGCGTGCAAACACAAGGCAGAACACAGCGTTAGCGCAGCCTGCTTTGTAAGTGACAAAGATACGGCGAAACGCGTACACCCAACCCAGGAGATACGGTCAAGGCGCAGAGAACGGTTGACGAAGACACGACCGTGGCTACCGCGAGTGTACTTGGGCGGAAGCTGTGCAGGCGTGAGAGCCTGCAGCTTGGACAACTCCTCGTCAGTGGGCGGGAAGGAGAGGTGGTCAAGCAGGGCCTCACCCTCCTTCCACGACTCACTGCTGCCGTGCCGATCCGTGACCTGGCTTTGCTGGATTGTTGGCTCAAGCTTCTCTTCATCACTGTAGCACCACAGAAATGAACAAATTATAAGATGTCCACCATTTTTCAGGAGATTAATTTGTAAAAACGGTTGCTTTACATTTAACAATCAATTCATCTTTCACCGCGGCAAGGCACGTACCGCAGCGTGAGCAGCCGGCTGCGGCCGAGGCGAGGGCTGAGGTCCCGATCTCCGGTAGGTTGTTGGTCCATTGCACACTAAAGACTTTATAATTTTAAAATGATTGAAGATGAGAGCCACACACGTTGGTTACGTATTGCTGTTGCCTCGTATTGGACGACCTCCAGTTTGGGCGAAATTTCCTAACTGTACATGTTGTTTTTCTGTAAACAAAAAATTCTGAAACACATTACGAAACGTGTTGGCGTTTTGTAAAAGTGAAGAAGAAGATGCGTGCAGTGCGGAGGACGGCACGCATGTGGGAAGCCAAGCAGGGCAGTTGTGGACCGTTGGCGGCAGGGCGCCCATGGCAGCGCAGCCGAACAAGCGGTGCGCGATCAGTCCACTCTTCTGCCGCCCGGGGTCTGCCATACTCCCTGAATTCAGTCGACACCGCCCGGCGTGACGGCGAGGTCACGTTGTGGGACTGTGGCGACTTCTTTGCAGCGGCTGGCGAGCCGGTCTCCTTCCGCCAGGGCGAGGCAGGCAGCACCGATGAAGCCTCAACACTCCGGAAGGGCATGCCAGACCTGGCCCTCATCGTGGCCAATAGTCCCATCCCCTCTGCGTCGCAGTACATTCCCTCTCTGTGGCCCAAAGGCACTGCCTCCTCACACGCCTCTGCACGGCTTCTCCTTTATTTATGGAAACGTTTTGTGTATTTTAAAACACTTTCGAAAGGTGTGCTAATACTTAGCGTGTTGCGGTGTACGATCAGCGCGGCTGCGAATATGCGCCGATGGTGGTGGGAACAGGCTGTACACGTTCGATAAGCAAAGGTATGTTGTCCCATATCTACAGTACTGGCAACAAGCAGGAGACATTTCCTAAGTTCTAGAGAATGCCGCATCATAGGTATGTCCCTGACATGATCGTTGGCGACATGGATTCGCTACAGCCATCCGTGGGGGAGTATTATCAACAGCGGGTAGATATACATTTTTCTTTACTTTATTGAAGTTGGTAGTCTCTCACTAAATGCTTGCTCTCCACAGGGAACTACTGTAGTCCACATTACTGATCAGGACACAACAGACCTAGAGAAGTGTATCTTACAAATACAAGAGTTTGAGCAGCGCCAAGAACGGACGGTAATCGCCATAGCACCTGAGGTTTTGGGATCGTTCGAATGTCACGTCTCACATTTCCAGCTTCAGTTTACCAACTTGTGCGTGGTGGGTGGCCTTGGGGGCAACTTCTCGCATGAGGTTGCCAATGTGAACATTCTCTACAAGTATCAGTCACGTCGCATCTTTTTGCTCTCGGAACTCAATCTTGTACGGCCAGCTCAGTTCTATTGTACGCGATCCAAGTGCCTCACAGCTCCCTGCAGTCGTTCTTGCTGGTGCCTGGACGACATGTTATACGGACCCATATACAGGCAGAACCGCAGAGCACCTTTCCTCGTATCTTCTGCAGCTTGGTTCCTATGGGATCTAAGTGCCGATCTATAACGACTAAAGGACTACGATGGGATCTCAGTACGAGCTCCCCGAAGCGAGAATACAGTAGACTGGATCTAATTGAGTTAATCCACGCAGCATCTGGGTCCATGGAGTTTGGCGGATTGGTGAGTACCTCGAATGAAATGGCAGCAGAGAGCGCCGAAGTCGAGGTCTCGGATCCGGTGTTGTGGACGTTTGATATAAGGCAGCCCTTCTCCGGGGAGCATCACTGACAAGGCCGATTTGCGTGAGGAGTGGGGTGTGGACGTTATTTATGTTTTTTCAATCCACACTTGCGCGTGGAACCGAGGTTGTTCACAGAACCGTCTGGTTCACTGTGCCGAGGACCTGAGCGTAATAGCTGTCTAGCAGCCGCCAGATGGCTTCTTGTTCGGCATGGCGTGCAATACGTTCTACTCTGTGCAGCGACTTCAGCAGCTCTGCGTTCTCCTCGATTTGGCCACCGATCGCGCAAAGTCGATCTGCCCAGTCGCCTCAGTACAGTCCTTTATGACTTGCAGGTTATACGGACCACGTGTGCAGCGCTGATTCACAGCGAACCCTGTGCGTAAGTCGTCCCTCAACTTACACACCATTGCTGCCAGCTTGTTCTGTGTTTCTGCGCACAGCCTGAGGCTACCGCGGCAGTTTTCAGGCCAATTGTTGAGGAGCTGTACCATGCGCCAGTGCCTTGCGCCGGTGAATGGTGTTGTGGATGCGGGTCTGAGCCTCCTGGACGACAACGACGCTCTTCTCGAAGGGAAGTCGCGGTACCGCTCCTTGATCAGCAGTTGCCCATTGAAGCTCCAACAGAACCTCCTTTGGTACGGCCACCTGCAGCACTCCCCCTTTGGTCATGAGATGGTGCTCCACCATCTTCTTCCCTTCGTTTTCTTGGAGAACCCCCTTCTCCTGGCACAGCATGAGAGGAAGGAGAACTGAACTGCACAAGGCGTAAAGACCCTCACCACTCTCATGTCTTCAGAACATAGGTACCTTTCCTTTTCTCGAGATATAGTCTGAAAATGGAAAGAGAGTTGCCTGCCTTTGTGCAGATTAAGGGAAACGTTTCGCGCCAGAAAAGTCAGCTCAGAAAAGGAGAAGGTGGCTTCATTAGACCGGGGTCACATGAAGTGCGTAACAGTCATCTTTTTGTAACGAGTCTTGGGGTCGATGGTGAAGGCTCCAAAGTTGCTCTGCAGGTCATCTGGAGAGGAGGACACCTGCAATGTGGAATCAATCAGCATAAGGGGGCATAGCAAGGGGCGAGGGTGTTCATTCGGGAAAGTGGCTTTACCATTATCTTGAAGTCTTCTATCCACTCTTTTAGAAGACGTTCGTCGTTTTCAGGGGCACACTTACCTTCAAAGAAGGTCTTGATCATCCACGCTGTGTCCAAGGCTCCAAGAATAGCCCTGTTAGCTCCAGTTCCTATTGGGCATGGTGAGGCAGTGAAAGCTTCCAGACCTGAAGATATGGTTTGTACCTTGGGGCCAGAAAGGCTCAACAAGCGAGTCACCCACCAGCGCGGCCAACAACTTCGCTTGCCCTTCTCGCACAATCTTCGCTGGGCTGGTGGCTTGTTGCTTCCTGTATGCAATACTCAGTGAGCGGTTTTAAACTGGAATGACAGCATATAGGCGTACTTGGAGAAGTCGAAGATAGCTACATCGTCGTCACCTCGATGATTCTGCATGAAGGTGCAGTGTGACGGCAGAGCAATATGGTCAGCCACCTCACGCACGAACACTTCGAGCTTCTCTCGATCCACGTTCTCGGGATTGAGAATTGTTTCTATTGGTCCATCCTGGCACAAAACTCCTCTCCTCAACAGACTATCTTTCTTTGTCAGCTCGTCTGTCCAGATCAAACCATGCGCACATGAGCCGTACCTCTGCCGTTTCGCTGTCATGACGAAGTAGTGAGTTTCATTCCTGTAGTAGACCAGATTCTCCAGCTCGATGTCACTCTTGGCCTTCAACTCATTGAAGAATTTCTTGTAACACAAAACAGAGTACGTCAGAACCGTAAAGTAAGAGATCGGACAGGAACTCACCTGATTGTAAATTGCAAGGAGGCCGAACTCATCGAGTTGCTTCTCCTCTGGCGTTTGTGTGTTGACAAAGTTTGCTGTTATTCCGATAGCGTCGCTCCCTGATGAACATTGTCAAGCTGAGCTAGAAACAACCATCGGAACAACCCAGCGAAGTTACCTTTGAAGAGCTTTCGCTCAAAGGAGAACTCTTCAGCCAGGAAGGAACGCTCCCCATCAGCTCCCACTACGACATTAAAACGCAAGTCTTCTTGGGGTATGTCCTCCTAATGATACAAGTTAGTGATTACCACGTAGAATCTGTGCAACCTAGAGCGTCTGTACGTTTGTCTGAATGTTGGCACTCCATAGAAGGCCAGACTCATTCGTAGGTTTCTCTGACCGAACATACGAGCCCCGATAGAAGTGGAGACCTAGAAGGAGAGCCACCTTTAGGAGCACAAGCTGGAGACGACGGATGGAAACGTGGCTGCACAGACAATTTCATCAGAACAGGAGATCACAATAAAAGGTGGAGAACGCTACTTGATGCCGCCAGTGCAGAATTGAGGATAAAGGAACTGCGCAGGATTAATAAGTAAAAGGAATCATTTTCAATGTTCTGAGGTTGCTAGGTTTGCCTTAGCGCCAATGTTGCGAAGGTCTCGAATAGAAGATTGCCAGATGTGCAATAGGTTGTGCCGAGAGAACCGCTTGCGTTTTTCTACCAATGTGACACGACAGCCAAGCAAGAGCGCTTCGATTGCAGTCCGCAAACCACCTATGAACAAGAATTAGTATCTCTCATAGGTTAATCTAACCTGAAAAGCGTACCTGGCCCAGCTCCCACTATGAAAACTTTCGGCTTTTCATCCGAAGCAAGCTGATACTCCTTCTAAATCACTGGTTAGATTGCATCAGATATGCACTGAACTAGACGTACCTGCTTCCTCTTCTTATCTATGAGTTGGAAGAAGGGCTTCCAACGTGGAAGAGAGAAAAGCTTGTCTCGAACGCACTCATAATCTCCGGCTTTATCGGGAGAGCAACAGGCATTCTTGAGTTCCTGAGGAAGTGTAAGTTCAACATCACGTGATAATGATGGCTACAGACAGTACTGACCTGCCACAGTCGGCGCACTTCGAAAGGCTCTTCACAGGCGATAAATTGATCCCAGAGCTGCGATGGTGAAGTGTTCTCTGTCACCTTGCTCTCGGTTGGTTGCGATGTTTGTTGGATGGCTTTCTGTGATGATACTTGCTGGAGCGGTTCTGCTGGTCGGGACGGTACCGAAACAGCTGTAACTGATGGAATGATTCCTGGAGATTGCTCCTTTTCTTGGGATCGTTGATTCCTTTCTGCGTCGCACTTGTTTGGCGTTGGTTCAGAAGGTATTTCAGGTGGGGCCCTCAATGGTTTGGTTTGCACCTGTGCGTCGCTGTTCTCAGTGGTTCGATCTTCTAGAGGTGCATCTGGTGGCGCAGCAACAGGCTTTTGCTCGAGACTGGGCTCCTTGGCGGGAGCGTTCTTCTCGATGTCACCTTTCGGCATAGGCCGGGCTTCAGAGACGGCAGAAGAGAGAGCAGCTTTAAGCGCGGCCTCAGCCTCGGTGGCAGCGGACGTGTCGGATTTAGACCCGAAGATGCGTTGATAGGCGACAAGAAAGTCTGATTCTACAAGAGGCTCGCCGCCTTTCTCCTTTTGTATGGTCTTCAGCACTTCCACAATGGAAGGAGCCAGTTCTTGCTTGAGCTGATAAAACTCATCTATGATATCCACACCAGTATGATCAGGTTAACTTCTGGGTGCATATCAATGGCGCAGCCTGAAAACCAGAAACGTACGTTTGTCAATGATACCGTTCCCGTTGTCGTCGAACCGCTCGAACAGTTTGAGGATGTCCACGATTTGCTTCTCGTTCAGCGCTACCAAGTGAATGCAAGTAAGACGCAGGGAACAAGCGAGAGTAGTGTAAGGGAAGAAGTACATGGGAAGGACGGGCTCAACAGGCGGGCTAACTCCAACCGTTCATCAGCAAATAAGGTGTTGTATCCAGCAAGGATCTCCTCCAAGTTGAGATCACCGCTGCAAAACGCAACGTGAGCATCCAGATCACAATCCGGATGAAGAAGTTCTGTGACGGTACCTATCGTCCTTGTCGAGCGCAGAGAACACCAAGTCGACCAGCAGTTTGTCGGCCGAACCGGCTACTGTTGCCGATCCGCTCTTCCGTAACTCCTCAAGCAGAGCTTTGAATTCCTCTATCAAAAGGAGATAAGAAAGAGTCATCATCAAGTGGAGCGTATGAAGCAAGACCAAGAAATCCTAACCTTTGTTGACCCTCCCGTTATGCTCAAGGTCGACCTTCTCGAAGAGTGCTATCACCTTCTCTATCTCTTCTGCGCTCTCAATCTCTGTATTCATACCACAATCAGGTCAGCCAGTGCTCACATGCGCCGGACGTGTTGGTGGCGAAGCTGTTCTCGAACGGTACCTGGAAACTGATGATGTAGAAGCACGGCCAGGCCTCTACGTCTGACATTGCCCATCCGCTGCATGGTGGCCAGCTATGTGGTGGTAAGAACAAGTGAAGTAAAAGGGTGAGGTTGGTTGAAGAGAGAAGCTTCGGCGTTCTTCTCTCTCGGGAGGATGATCCGACCTCTCGGGCAGCATGAGTCCCGCGAACCCGAAATAAAAGGCCCGTGATTTCCGCCCGTTTTTCTTGGTCAGGTTGAGGAATCTGAGGCATCCGATGGTCAGTCAGATCTAATCATGAGGAAGATATGATTAGATCTGCCTGTATGAGCCTGCTCCTTAGGACGAGGTGAGCCCGTTGGCTCTGGGGGTAGTTCCGTACAGTGCAGAACCTTCCCTGAGAATTGCTCCTGCCTCTTCCATGCATGCTCCTGCTCTTCTTTCCTGGGTGGAGCTGCTGCCATGCTCCTCCTGTTTGCCAGTCAAACATATCAGTGTGTCATGCAGTCAGTTTACCACATCCTTGCTGCAATCTCCTACATTGCACGAGTACCACTGTGATGAAGCTGTGCGGAAAACAAAGCGGGATGACTTGCTGTCTTGGAGCAGTGCTGCACCCCTAGTATTCTATTCCTGTGAGGCTCCAAGGCCAGAAGAAGGATGTAACGTTAACTTGATGATCTGTCTTCGGATGCACAGATCCTCGAAGAAGATTGATAGTAGCTGGTATGAATCTTGTAATTATTTTACTAAAAGTCAAGTACTCGAACATGAGGAAAGAATTAGCATCAGTATTTGAGTTCTGAACGTACAGAGCCGGCTGATTTTGTATGTTGACGTGACACCATCGGGTTTAGAGACCAGTCTGCTGAGGATGTCGGGGCGGAGCGCAAGTGAGTAACAGCCAACAAGGCAAGAGGTATGCGAAGAACCTTCTGTCGCTTAGACGCAGACACTTTAGGAAGCGAGCCGGAGAGATAGCATTCGCTCAGTGGAACGGTGGAAGGCGAAGTAGCTTGCCTGAGGGCATCCTGTGAAAGGGTATCGCGCCACGAAGCAGGCAATGCATCATCGTCCTCATCATCCTCATCCTCATCGTCACCCTCATCTTCTTCATCGTCCTCGCGCTGACGACGATTGACCGACTGTCTACCGGCTTGAGCAACAGCTTGCGCTTCCCGAATCTGATCGCTGGCCTGGTAAAGCCACGCCTTAATTGAGTTGTTTGATGTCGTGGACTGGAGCGAAAGAGCCTACAGTACCTGGGTCTGCGAGTATATTTTCATGACATAGGAAGTAATAAGGTCTGCTGCTGCTTCGCGCATCTCCCCAGAAACAAAGCCGAGTCTCTGTTTAAGGTAGAGAGAGGCACACCATGAGCGTGATATCTAACCTAACATGGAGCGCGTTTACGTACGGAGAGAAGGAAGAAACGAAGGAATTGCGGTACGTCGGCGATACCATTGCGGAAGCAGGCAGCAAGCCTGTTCACCAGCTCTACAGAAAGACCTCTTGACCTATGGGGTGGAATATCGATATCGAGATTAGAGCGACAAACCTTACGCTCAAGATAAAGCAACCGTATACCAATCGCGAAGCCCAGTAGCAAAAGGATGTGGCACAGCTGCTGATGGATCAGCAGGAGCAAGGATGAGACGAAGTAGCACAGGAGTATGCCTGTTGAAGGCCTCAACCGCTATTTGAGGTTAAGGACGATCAGAGTATAGCCGACACCATGAGGCATGAACAATTATAAGACTTACCTGCAGAGGTGAGACTAGTATTGGGATTCAGCTTTGAGAGAACTTCGGGTGGCAGAGAAGAATCATCCATGGACGAGGCGATAGCGCCCACAGTTTCTGCATTGAGTCCCCATATCTGCTCTTCATTTACTTCTGCACCGGCTTCAATACCAGCATGGTGGCGAAGATAGGCAGCAAGTGGGCCTCGCAGATTTTCCATAGGTGCTAGGTCTCCCTGCAGGATACCCAGAACGTCCATAGGCCTCAGGCGACCCAGAATGATGCTCAGTACCTCGCTCAGCACCGTATCTAATTTTGACAAATACATTGCGTAAGTACAGAGAAGAGTGCGCAGTACGGATCAGAAAAAGATACCATCTTCCGTGGGCTGCGGGGCTCCTGGTTGGTCCATCGCCGCGAGAAGCTCCGCCAGGGTGCCACTAGATCCAGCAACGCTGGTCATAGCCTGAGTAATAATGCTCGATAGCCTATCCCTGTCGGTACTAGGCCCTGCAGCTTCAGTAGCAGGCGTGCTGGAAGAAGTAGTTGAAGCCTGAGGTGCAGGAGCTCCTCCAAGCAAACTCGAAAACAAGGCATTGAAATCCATCGGTGGCGGGGTTCGGCCTAAAGAAGATGTCATGATCCAGCTCTTGCAGAAAGTCTTGAGATAGGTACCCTGAGGCTGCGCAGCACCGGTACTCGTAGGTGGAGGTTGGGAGAGCGATTGGAGCACAGTCCCAAACAGAGAACTCAGCCCAGGGGGCTGCAAGGAAATGTTAGACGGTATCCAATGAAACTAGAGCTCTGACAAATACGTACAAGTCCTTGCGGAGCGGGCTGCACTCCTGCAGCTGGACGAGTCGCTGTTTCTGAGACGAGCGGGGGAAGGTTCACTCCAACTGGAGCCTGCTGCCTTTGTTGCTGTTGCGGAAGTGATTGCTCCTGGGGCTGAGGAACAGATATGGTCTGTACAACTTGGGCAGCCTGCGAGAGAAGTGCATTGAGATCAAGCGGAGGCGGCTGCGTGCCCGATGGAGTAGCAGATGCCTGTCCTTCCTAATTCAGGCCAGATAATCAGTTGATCTTCCTAGTAGCCAGAAGCACTTTAATGGAAGGTTACCTGAGGGGGTGTAGACGCGGCGACTTGCTGTGCGATCTGTTGTGCTAACGGGGCAACAGCAGGCATCAGCTGTGCCATAAGTTGAGCAAATGGTGGTGGGGCCTGTCCTTGAGATTGTGGCGCAGCTTGGCTGTTGGATTGCTGAGTTCGTGCCTGACTCTGCTGTGGCTGAGACTGCTGGGATTGCTGCTGCGGAGCGAACGGAAAAGCGAATTGTTGCACATTGGGTTGCTGGCCAGGTTGAGCAGGCGGGAACATAAACGGAAAGGGAAGCTGCTGCACGTGAGGAGCAGCCGTTGGAGTGCCACCCTACAATTCAACACATGTGAGATGACTTGTCAAGAATCACGAGGCGAGCACATTGGCTTACCTGCGGAGCAGTAGTTGCAGGCGTTTGTTGGCGGAGAGAAGCTACGGCAGGAGTAAGTGCCAGAAAGTAGGAAGCCAGCTGTTGGATGAGCGGCAAGGACTGGGCAATATACTGCTGCGACTCTTGATAGGATTCGCTGCCGGGAGCGGCGTCCTAAACAGACAAAAAGGGCCACTTTAACGCGGAGTGATGGAAAAACAGACCCGGAGGAATTCCCTACCGCAGCTTGTGCCAGACGCTGCCATACTGGCCTAGCGCGCTCTAGTAAGTTGGTCAGAGCCAGTAGCCTTCGAGCGGCACGACCTTGCGCTTGTATTGGATCTCCACTAGTGGTTTGAGTGCCTAGAAGCATAAATTACACGCATCAGTTCATGTGGTGTAAGAACGCAATAAGCAGAAACCACTCACCTTGCAGCGTGTTCAGGAGCTGCTGAAGATGATTTTCTTGATGTTCAACAGGACCCCACAGCACATTTTCCTGATACATTACATGAGAAAGGTGCTCAGGGGTCACAGTAAAGAAGATGTACATTTGGTGCTTGGCCGTTAGATGGGGCGGCTGTGACGCGGATAGACGTAGCTTGCACGGGAACCCCTAGCGAACCGAGCACACTGTTGATGAGCTAGCGATGCATAGATAGGAAGGGTGAGTGCCAGCGATTGAATGAACTTCAATAACCGAAATTGTCGTACGTTGTCCAATGCTGGCGGAGCACCTCCTGTTTGCGGCGGCAGGGTGATGGTACCCATCACAATGCTCGCTGGGCGCATTTGTGCAGCACCCGGCACTGACGCAGGCATAGCCGTGCTTCCAGCAGCTGGCGCACTGCTGGGCGGCGGTGCAGCGGCCTCTGGTGGGCGCTCTACCATGTGAATCGTGAGGCCGCCCCGTATTGCTGTACCGCGGCACCCGCCCGCATGTTAGCGGTCTCTTCCTCACCCGTGCGCACAAGAGAAAGGTGGCGAGGGAGATGGTACAATAGGAGCCAACAGTCTGGTCGTCCTTGAGGACCTTGCCCTGGAAGATGAGACGCTGGGTCGTGGGCGGTACATTGGTGACGCTCTGGATCTTGGCCTTGAACTCTGCAATAGTGGTCTGGCAAGGAGAGATGTTTTATTAGATTATTCAATCCTTCTTCACTTCTTTTTGTTGTTAGCACAAAAGTACATATAAAATACATATAAATGTCATCAATGTAATTTGACAGGATAAACCTCCCGAAAGATCGATTAGGCATGTACCGTAGCAGACACCTCAATGGCATGCACTTTGCCATCGAGCGTTTTCACGTTCACGCGGAACGTATCGGACGCCCCTTCTTTCGTCTCCATCTTCTCCTTCTGTGTTTGCAGATTTTCGCGCCCTGATTACTTTTCTTTCGCTTTTCCTTGTGATTAAACAAAAGAAATTTGTCCAGGAAAATAAAGAATTCGAATCGGCAGAAAAAGAAAAACATTTTCTTTGTTCCCATAAAGACGCCGAAAAAGAAAAGAGAATTTTGTCATCATCACAAATCTCTCACACAGCAATTGAGGCCGAGAGTTCACATGGAAGTGGAGGCACCCTCCGGACCCCAAGATGGGGGCGACAATGGTCTGCAGGGAGAGGAGACCGTCGCGCGACACATTCGGCAATCGCTGAAGCGGACGTACGATTTGTTCCTCAAGAACCACGCCCTCTGCTCGCCCCTTCCTGACAACGAGGAGAGCGAACGCATCGCCCTCCTCGCCAAGATCCAAGGCGAGTACGAAGCCGTGCGTCATCTCAAGCCGCCCCCGGCCAAGCGCCCCGCCCCTTCGTCCTCTTCATCTGCGGTCTCCACAACGACAGCAGCATCAAAAAGGACCAATGCGCCGACCATCGAGGAGGGCAGCGCTGCGGAAGAGGAGGAGACCAACGTGGAGCGCGTCATCAAGGCCCTCCCAACGCCCGAGACGAATCAGGGATCGGGCGCCCTGGTGTCCTTCCGTCAGC
>CDEZ01022613.1:0-13733 GCA_000826365.1 Acanthamoeba royreba | reverse complement strand
GTATCACGTCCGCCTCACACGCGGTAGGTCCTGGGTTCGAACCCCAGTTGAACCAACTGTTTTGTAAGTTTATGCACCTCGGAACTAGCCAGGGTCGTTTTTCCTGCACTGTGTGTGCTTTGCTGGCAAGGACGTACGACCTTGCGCTTGTGGTTCCGCATCTCCTGGGAACGTGCGCTTAGTGCAGTGGGATACTTCGATTGTTTACTAAACACGCTGGTTCGAATCCAGCCCCGATTCGCCAACCTCCACACAAGGGGGCTGGTGGGTCAGGGTGCCCGAGTGGTTAAGGGGATCGGTTCGCAAGGACCCATAAGACCCACGCCGCTGTCGCACTCCCTTTTACTCTCCGGCAAAAGGGCAGACACACCAACGTTTCCCTCTTTGGCAAAAAAAGGAAGCCGTTGCCAAATGTGGAACACATTTACCCTCCACCAAGGAAGAAGACGTGGGTTGTTGGCGAAGTAGCACAGCTAGAAGAAGAGAGTGAAACAAGAACAGCGCTCTTGGAGAAGAAATGGGTAATGTAAACGGCAGCGAAGCCGTGACAGAGCAGATGCTTGTCAACTGGCGACAAGAGACCTTGCGCCAGTTGTCCTCTCGCCGGGCCAGCGGTGGGTCCGTCGACCTGGAGGACGGAGAGCTGCTGCAGAAGGAGCTGAGGAAGTCCGAACGCCAGATCGTGTTAGCAAACACAGCTGTCAAGAGTACTTTCCTCTTTCCTCTTTTCTGGTGATCAACATGACGAAGACTAACTCACGTGGACAGTGGAGTGGGCCACACCTCAATCCTCCTCCCCAACGGAAGGAGCGGAAACAGCTCAGCTCCAGCCTGTATCGCCAGACGCACTCCAATCTAACACCACAGAAAGTCGACCTCTCTCCAAAGCCCCGCGTGAACTGTCTCGATCTACCGGTGACCTCTCCGAACAGGTACCCTCGTCCTGCTGCTCCCTGGCACCTTCTTCACTATCGTGAAGAGTCCAGGACACCTTGTTGATTTTCTGAGGCTGGCAGCGTGTGCTCATCTACTGGATGTACGTGGCAGACCCGGCAGGCTCTGCGACGACGCACCACCGAGAAGAAGAAGAAAGCTGCAGCCATCTTTGCTGCCGCTCAAGCGCCACGAGAAAACACCCCTTACGTGCCTCCCTTGACACAATCCCCGTTGCAACCGAACGTGCGACGATCCGAAATGCTCAGCCCACGAAGGGCTCACGCCGATTCACTCTGGTTACGGGCCACATCGCCCCGAGGAGTACGATCTTCATCAGCTCGTCTCACACTCTCACCTCGAGGCCCACCTCAGCTGACCCCACCATTCCCCGATCGACCGGAATTGCCGCCTTTGGTAGACGTGCCACTTCCTCCCCCACCTCAGCCTTTCATGGAAGACTGCTCTCTGCCTCCACCATCCTTGCCGCGCTTGGAAGGTGTCGCACTTCCTCCAATGCCTCAGCTGGCCCCACTATCTCCTCGAGTGCCTCAGCACACGGAGGCTCAGGTTCCTCCATCGCCTCGACCAGGTGTCCCGCTTCCGTCACTGCCTCAGCTAGCCCCTCGGTCACCTCGCCAGCGACCGGCGGAGGCAGACGTTCCGCCTCCGCTGCCTGATCGCGATGATATCCCACCTCCTTTGCCCCCACGCGACTGATGTGTCCTTCCTGAAGTACCCACACTCGTCCTCTGCCTCTTACATCATCTCTTTACTGACACACACTTAGCGTGCAGTTCTGAATAATGACGACGATCGGCGCACGACCTCTGGCAAAGAACAGGGAAAAACAACCCAACGCGTAGTCTCCCTTCCCTTCGGGATGATCGGGTACGGTGTGTCGGGTAGCGGCCGCGCACGGAAACCTCACCCTGCCCGTTTGCTACGCCTGGAAAGGTACGGCGCAGTTGCGTACGCAACGGACACCCCAATCCGGTGTTCCCCACACGCTGTAGAATTCAAATTGTGCGCCGGCACCCACCCCCCAACAAGTTTGAGCACGCTCTAGAGGGACCTGCACTTGTCTTTTGTTTCATCTTCGGGCTTTCCCCTTGCTAGACCGATCCCTGAACGCCGCAGGAGGCTTCAGCCCTCTTTCTTGTCTCAAGGGAGAGAACTTTACGCAGCCCCTTCAGTCCATCAACCTCTGCCCCCCCCTGCGCCGGGATAGAAAAAGAAAGGAGATAGGAGATAGACCACGAAGATGTCCTACGAGGATGATGAAATGAAGGATCTGAATAATTTGGAAAAGGAGATGCTCGATCGGGAGGACGATGATGACGACGAGGATGAAGATGACGACACCGCGGAGGAGAACGACGTCGAGGTGCGGAGGTCGGGAGGCGGACGGGATAGCCCCAAGGCCACTCTATCATCGGGCGAGAAGGGCGAGGAGTGTGAAGGACTCATGGCAGGCCAATACGTGCGCTAACCCCCCCCCNCCCCAATTCGATATGTCGTTTTTAAATAGAAGTGAATATAATGATTAATATATAACTTAATACACACAAAAATCCACTTCTACTTTCAGTTCGTCGCGCTTTTGCACTTTCTTCGTTTTCGATCTTTTAGTATTATGAGCATAAATGGGTTTATTTAGCAACAGAAAGAAATAAATCAAGAACAAATACAATAATTTAGAGTCTAAGTTTGTTAACCTTTTTGGTGGTGCTGAATACAGCGGTTGGGAAAACTTATTGGTCGAGGCGGATTCGGCACAGTCCACAAGGCCCTCAACGTCAACACAGGACAAACGGTAGCCATCAAGCGCTTCCACGCGTCCAAGATAACCAAATCCAAGCTCGCCGCAGTCATGGCAAGTCTTTCGTTCTCTTGAGGATTCATCATATTATGCACCTTTGGCTTACGGGTGACTGTGACACGCAGGCCGAGGCGGAGGTTCTTCAGAAGCTGAACCATGACAACGTAGTCAAGTTTATCGGCTATGTGAAGACCCAAGACTTCCTTCATTTGGTTATCGAATACGTGGAAGAGGGTGCACTTTCCGATGTTTTGAAGGATTATGGACGGTAGCGTCTGCCGCGCTTCATGAATGCTGAATTGATCAACTAACGCGAGCCACACAGGTTTCCGGAACATATAACGGCCCTCTACACGGCCCAGTTGCTCAAGGGATTGGCGTATCTTCACGAGCAGAGGGTCATTCACAGAGATATTAAGGGGTGCGCAATTTATTACCGCTTTAGTTCTTCCTCTTTGCCCGCCTCACCTGTTGACCATTTTGTACAGAGCAAACGTGCTTCTCACCAAAGACGGCCAGGTCAAGCTCACAGATTTCGGAGTCGCAGCCGTGATCAACGAAAGTGAAAAGCGATTTTCGGTCGTGGGCACGCCCTACTGGAGTACGTACTCGATCCAGTCCTCATCGTACTCATGTGCTGATCCGTCCCTTCTCAGTGGCCCCGGAAGTAATCGAGGTAGCAGGACACTCATCTAAATCGGATGTCTGGTAGGTGCTGCCTATGGTATTCTACATTGTCTTTGCTCATTCGGGTGCGATTATCCAATAGGTCCGTAGGCTCGACGGTACTGCAGCTAATCACTGGAGAACCACCTCATTTCGACCTTCAGCCGTTAGCTGCCATGTACCGTATAGTGAAAGAACGTCATCCGCCCATACCAAAGGACTGCAGTCCGGTACCGTATCTCTGGTGTAGGGACTCTCTTATTAGATCTGACCTCGCTTTACAGGAGCTTAAAGATTTCCTGCTTAAGTGTTGGAGTAAGGAGCCGGCCAAGCGACCATCGGCTAAGGAATTGCTCGCCCACCCATGGATCGCTGCTTCTGTTCCGTCGGAGTCCTCCCTTGAGAAGGTAGCTTACCATAACGCATGATTGCACGTTTTGGGGTTCTTAACCCTGTATGCTGGATAGATCAAACTTCTGCCCGAGATGCTCAAAACCGAGCTTAAGAGTCACAATTCTGTTCATGTTCGCCCAGCGCGCCGAGGAGCCGAGGGTAACATCGAAGGAGAAGACGATCAACGAAGCGATACCATGTACCTTGCTTCATCCTCGTATCTTTCCGTCGATACCGACGAGGTACGGCTGGTCACTCGCTCATTTTTGGTTCAACGATTAATTGTTGGGCATGCAGGAGAGCAGCATCGAGAAGAAAGCGCATTCCTCTTCATCAGAGCAGGATACGGAGGAGTGGGAACGGGAAGAGAAGCACTCAGCAAGTGGAACGAGCGCCGAAAGCAATGTTCCCGGCAACAGTGCTAGTGGTGCGCCTGGCAAGAAAAAAAGTGACAGCAACATCGTCCGCCGAACAATCACCATGAAATCGAACTCGCAGGAGGATGAGTTTAAGAAGAAAGCGAAAGCGGACAAAGAGCGCGAAAAAGAGAAAAAGAAAGAAGAGAAGCTGAAGAAGAAAGAAGAAAAGAAGATGCTTAAGGAGAGCCGCGACAGTATTCGTAATGTTCAGCCAGCAGTCAAGGATAAGGATGACAAGAGCTTAAAGAAGACTTTCTCTACGTATCCCATAGCAAGCGAAGAGCGACCTATATGTCCAAATGTACTTCAGAGCTTCACATTTGTCCTCGGCTGTCGGAAACTCGCCCTTGTACTCATCATCGCCAACGCAGGGTCTGGAATGCAATAGCGACGATGCCGAGCACTTCCTTCAGTTTCAGCATACACCTATCTCATCCCCACCAGCATCAGAGAAGGACAAGACGGTCATTTACCTCAGCTCGAGCCAGGATTCAGGCGGCTTCGAGCGAATCGGCAAATCTAGCGCAGAGACTCCCACGCTTACTAGCGGTACAACGTTGAACAAACGCGAGGCATCCTATTCCGAACTAACAAGGATGCAATTGCAGAGAAAACACAAGCTGCGATGTGGAAGAAGCTGGAAGAGGCTCTTTATGACAACGGCAAGCTCCGAAGTCGTGCTGACGAACTTGAACAAGAAGTGGAGGTTCGTTGGTGTGCTCTTACCATGGCCTGTTTCTGTCTTACCAACCAATACAAATAGAGGATTACGAGCCAACGAGACGACCTGCTCATTCAACTGGCTGAGATGCGATCCTACACGGATGAGGTCCTAGCGCTAGCGAACATGGTTATTGCGGCCGAGCACAATGTACGCAGTGCTTCAACCTGCTCTGGAAGAGAGAGCAACCAATTTACGCTTCCCAATTCTTGGTCACAGGGCAAGAAAGACAAGGAGGCCAAGCTCAAGAAGATTCTGCAGACCCTTGTTGACGAGAAGCCAAAGCGAACGCAAAGCCATGAAGAATTGCTCCTGTACGCGGTCCACCCAATCATTCGTTAGATTCTCCCGATCTAAGCGCCGGGCGCTTCAATCGATCCGATCTTTGGCATGAACTGATGATCCACACTTGACCGTGCTGTTCTGGACTGTGCTACAGGACGTTGGCGTCCGAGTTGAAGGCCAGCAAGAAGAAGAAGAAGGAAGGGGAGAAGAAGGACAAGAAGAGCATCCAGCGTGTGTCCATTCTTTCTCGCAAAGGCCAATCCTTCAAGTTCCGCTCCATGAACGCCAAGAGCAACACAGTGGGATCTCTCGAGAAGGACATCGAAAAGGAGCGCAAGAAGGCAGCCGACGCTGGCGAGAAAGCATCACCGGCTACTTGAGGCCTCGGCACATTTTCCAATTGTATCATCCCTATTTTATGTACTATCTTAAAAGGAATCCTTTTATAAATATTTATTTTTGAACAAAGGATAAAAGGACAGAAAAAAATGTCTGATTTTATCATCACGTGACAAGCACGCGGAGTTATTGTTGCTGATTTCAAATGATTTTCGGTCACGTGCTCGTCGAAGGTCGGAAAAATCGTCGATCGTAGAACGGATCGCCCAATCCGAGAAATGCAGGACGAAATTTCACCAACGAAACGACCGCCAATTGCGATCTAATTAAAAAAAGATTGACGAATGGCGGCGTTGGCCGACAGCGAAAAGGCCAAAGACTGCGGACGTGGGAAGACAGCCAAGACAACGTGGGTCTCTGAAGTCGGGTTGTCTTGTCGCTCCAGTCCTAACAATATCGCAACAATACCAGCGAGATAGCGGCGCAAGAGGAAAGGAAGAGGAGCGAAGGCAGGGCAGGAAGGTCCAGAGAGAGAAAGGTTTGAAGGAGGAGAGAGCCTCTCCCTTCTTCCCTCTCCGAGACAGTCCCCTTGCTGCCCCACCGCTTCTGTCCCGCGGTCTCGACGTAAAACCTCAACTAGCGCCATCCGCAGTTGGATTAGTTATCGAGGTCATCCATCACGTTCCATCATCCATCGAACAAATCCTCCCCCTTCAACTTCACTTAACCACGAACGCGAAAAACATCCAGATAAGAACAAGGGGAATATTTCTTCCTTCGCCTTCCCGCACATCATCACCACTCGGAGTTTAAAGATCGAAAGAGATCGAAGAGGCACGAGGCGAGCCAACAATTGTAGTAAACCCATCGATCGACCCAGAGACTGAGTCGATTAGATCGCCTTGTCGCTTCTTGTCTTGGGAGAAGGTTTCGACGCACAATCATCTGAGGGCGCTGAAGACTGACCTTCAGTCTTGGTGTTCTTAATTGCTTGGGTGTCTATCTCTCGCCATCGAAATCGCTCCGAGTGTTTAGTGCACTTCTCGTACTCGTTTTAACGAGCCCCACATCACACGCTGCGGAGGAGCTCCGCTAGATCGAATGCTATCGACCATGCAGAGGCGTACACACGGTCCTATCGGCGACGACCGGGCCGCGGCTCATATTGATGATCACCACGGATCTTCCGCGGGAAGCGTCGGCCAATCTCCTTCCTCCTCCTCATCGTCCTCGTCCTCATCGGCCGCCAAGGCGGGTGGAGGAGATGGCGTCTCCTTCTGGTCGTCCCTGTCGGTGGTGGATAGCCTCTTCTCCGACGACCCTCCCTTCAGGATAGGCCAGACGATGAGCGCCGACCATGCTTCAGCCTTCTCCGGTGCGGGCGCCGGTGGCGGAGGAGCCTTCGGTCTTCACCATCATCTTCAGCAGCAGGAGAGGCAACACGGGCAGCATCTGCTCCACGGGAGTCACGGCGCGATCGGTGTGAGGTCGTCCGCCTTCGATGAAGGTGGCTACTACGGGTCCTCGCTGTTCTCATCGTCGTCCTCGCCAATCCTGTCGCCGCCCACCTCCCCCGCCCTCCACTTCGCTGGCAACCCCGCTGCCTTCTCTTCAGAGGAAGACCTTCCGCTTCAACATCCGTCCCATCTCCATCAGCAGACGCAGCAACAACAACATGGTGGCGCCGGCGCTAGAGGTGCAGGCCATCACCACTTGGCTCATCATCATCAGCAGCAACAACAACAGCAGCCCGGTGGCCTTCACATCCCTGCCAGCGGCGGCGGCGGCTTCCACTCGAACGGTCTGCACTCGACCAACGGTGTTACCACGAGGAAGCACAACTACTCGCTCTACGCCAGCAACGCCGGCCACGTAGGCGGGCACAGCAACGGCCCAGTGGGCGGCGGTAAGTACTCCAACCCGCGGCCGGGAAGCTCGGGCTTGCCCAACGGCGCGGGCCACAAGCATCCCAACGGCGGCGTCTACGGCGGCGGCGGCGTTGGGCAGCAGGGCGGCCTGTACAGCGGCGGTGGCGGCGGCTACCACCACCAGCAGGGCGCCGGATTGATCAGGGGTTCGCCTCCGCGCTCGCAGCCCATCCATGCGCCGCAGCGCGGCTCATCGGGTCTGGTGGGCACCCTTGGGGGCAGCGGCGGGTACCCGGCCTCACCCCCCACGCGCCTGAGGAACGGCGGCCTCGGATCGATGCCCCGCTCGTCGCCTCCGCGCCATGGTCATCATCAATCCCAGCAGCAGGCGCAGTTGCAGCAGCAGCAGTCGCAGCACTCGTACCTGTCCACGGCGATTAAGTCCTCCAACAGCGCCTCTTCGCATCTTCATGGTAGCGGCCCTGCCCATCTGAAGCAGCACCAGTATGGGGGCGGGGGCCAGATCGGCATCCCCAGCCCCCTCCTCTACCCCACCGACGGCAACAATATTTGTTTCGATGATGAGACCTCCTCGTCGGTGGGCGGCATCCTTGGCGGTTCGGGCATCCTCTCGTCCTCGCCTCTGCTTCACGGCTCGGGCTCGCAGCCCATCCAGATCACGCGCAGCGGTCACCACCACCAAGCTGCCGCGGCCCAGCAAGCAGCTGCAGGCCTCAATCCGCGCTCGGCCTCGATCCTTCCACCGCAGGCCTCCTCGCCCTCCACGGTGGCGGCGGCACTCTCGCTCAGCGGCCAGCTCAACATCAGCTCGTTGAGGATTAACGACGACCTCCTCGCCGCTGAGGCCTCGCCGCTCCTGCAGCTGCCCTCGACGACGCTGCTGCGCATCTTCGGCTTCCTCTCGGCCTCCGATCTCGCCCGCCTGGAGCAGGTGTGCAAGCGCCGTCTGTCCTACCTGGCCAACGATGATGGGCTCTGGAAGGACTTGTACCTTAGGCGCTACAAGCTGCTGGAGCTGACCCACTCGGGTGCCGCGATTGAGGATCCAGCCACCGGCCTGCAGGTCGCAGCCGCAGCGGCGTCCGCAGCAGCAGCGGCTGCCTCCTCTTCGCGCGACGCTGATTCCAATGGGGACGATGATTCCGAATCATCATCTGACGAATGGGCCTGGATCTACTCGCTGCTGCAGCAAAATGAAAGATGGAAGGACATCTTCAAGACTCGCTACTCGGCCGAGCAGTGGCGCATCGGTTCGCTCAAGATGTTCAACGGCTGCTGGGGCTTCATCTCGCAGACGCCCGCCCCCGGTCAGCTGCCCGAGCAGACCCTCGACATCTTCTTCCATAGGAAGGACATCGCCCCCGATGGCGAATGGTACGAGGACTGGTGGCTCAAGGACACCCCCGGCGTCAGCCGCAGCCAGAAGTGCGGCTACTGGGACACCTTCCTGTGCGGCCGCATCGTGCGCTACAAGCAGCGCGCCGCCTACGCCCAGGGCCGCCGTCCTCAGGCGTGTAACATCAGCTTTGTGGGCGAAGAGCGCAGGGACCCCATCACCGGCGAGCCGCTTCCCGCCCTGCACGATGCCAAGATCGCCCAGCGCTCGCTCGCCGCAGCCCGATTCGGCTGAGAACTTTGCATCCTTCGTTCTAGAGAGCCGGCATGGCCATAGGTGTGCTTCCTTCCCTTCTTCCTTCCCTTCCTCAAGAGTGAATGCGAACGGTCGGCTTGCCCTTCTCTCCCCGCTTCATCCCTTCGGCGACGTTAGGTGCGGACGATTTTCTCTCGCCTCTTCGTTTCCGACCGACATCGAATCCGGGAGCTCGCAAGGTCAAGTTCAGTTCTCATCATCTTTTTCATGTTCTCATCTGAATCCATTTCTTTCCTCCATTTCGTGACGGGGCCGTGCCAAGCAGAGGAGACATCTCTCTCCGCTCTCTCCCTCCTTTTTTTTTTTGATCCTATTGCATTTATTGCATTAATGTACATGCGGAAGGTTCTGTCACATCCTCTTCGTCGTTTCGTTTGCGCGTCTGAGGGAAGTAGCAAAAGAGAACGGAAGGAAAAGAAGAGATTTGTCCCAACAAATTCAATCTTGAAGAATCTCAAGCGCAACAAAATGAGAGCGAACGGCAGCAGACGGTGGGTTGGTGGCACCCTGTTGCCGTCAGCACGGCCGATATGGCCACTGTGCTGGCAACTGAGTACCGAGCGGGTGGCTGGTCGCTTGGGCCTCTCGTGCTCCGGAGGTGGTATCCTGACGGGACGAGGTGGCCAGCTAAAGGTCTTCGCCTTGCTCCCTCAAACTCCATACAAGCCTTTTACGCTAACGCGGTACGTCTAGGCTGACAAACGAGGAGGGAGTGCTTGTTGATGCGCCCACTTACCCACTTCGTTGTGTGCTAGGGGATTCTGGGTGAGCTCGTCACGCCGGAGCAGAGCAAGCAACGAAAGCAGGTAGGTGCACACCGCCCGTCATCTGTCTTCATGATGGTACTTACGACCAAACACAGCAAGAGGCATCTCGCAGATGGCAGTGTCTATGAAGGAGGCTGGGTGAATGATCAACAGCACGGTCGAGGAAAACAGACCTTCCCTGATGGCTCCTCATATGAGGGCGAGTTTGTGGAGGGAGAATTTGAAGGTGAGGGCAAGATGACCTACGAAGATGGTACCGTGCTCGAAGGAACATGGCGACAGGGCAGCATCGTGAACGGCAAGCAGCTCAACGTGAGCGAAGGTCTGCTCTACGTGGGAGAATTCAAGGATTCTCTCTTTCACGGTCGCGGCATGGCGAAGAGCAAAGACCAGATATACGAAGGAGAGTGGCGTAACGGCGAGCCGTACGGAGCAGGCGTACTCAAGTCGGCCGATGGCACACGCTACGAGGGCGAGATGATGGATGGACGACCACACGGCCGCGGCAGAGAGACCAATTCACGCACAGGTCGGGTTTACGAGGGGGATCTTAGATACGGAATGAAGGAAGGACATGGCAAACTCACATACGAGGACGGGAGCGTGTATGAAGGACAGTTTAGTAATGATGTACCCGAAGGTCGAGGCAAGCTCATCAAGGCCAACGGTGATCAGTATGAGGGTGAGTGGCGACGAGGAAAGCAATCCGGGAGGGGCCGACTGGTATTCGATCACGGCAGCAAGGAGTACCAAGGCGAGTGGCGCGACGGAATGCAACACGGTGAGGGAAAAGAGGCATCGCTCAGTGATGGTACCGTCTTGCGCGATGGTCGATGGGAGAAGGGCCAGTTTCATGTGCCTTCGGTCATTCCCCTCTAAGCTCTGCCCTCTTTCGGAAAATTGAAATCGTTTCGAAAAGCAATTCAAATATGTTATGTCACCCCAACCTCGTACTCTTTCACTTGTGGAGACGTGCCAACATGCGAAGCAAGGGACAAGGCTGTGGCGGGACAGACGCGGGCATGGTCTCCGTACCCTCCGCTGGGCCTCTAGGGGATGTATCCCACAAGATGGGCGGCACGGAGGAACTCTCCATGAAACCACAACAACACATACAAGCAAGAGGCGGAGGAGGAGGGTGGCTTCCACAACGATGGATGGTGGCGGGTTGCATGGTGGTGTGCTTCCTGGGCTGGGGCATGTCCACCTTCCTTATGGGTTACGTCGGGCAACGAGCTTCCTTCAGGGCCTCTCTCATCTACAACATCATGTACGTTTCCCGAGCAACTTCATCTTTTTTTAATAATTCGTACCAAAAATGCAAAACATATAACAATAATCATTCCATGTTTAAATAAAATAATATTGTTTCAATTCGAAATGATATTGCTGGCTAACAAGGACTGTTGGTGTACGTGTAGAGGGTTCCTTCTGTGCACAATGCCTTTCCTACCACAACAAAATTTCCGGTCATTCAATCGCAACCACGTCGTGTGCATGGTCTCTGGACTCCTCTTCACGTGGGCCGACGTTGGCTTCTTCAAGGTGCGCCTTCTATTCAAGGAGGAATGGATGTTGCTACGGCTGATGAGATGACATGCGCTTTCTGACACGCTCTTTGTTTTAGCTTTCCAGTATGGGCATGAGTGTGAGCGTGCTGGGGCCGGTCACTGCTCTTTACATCATTGTGCCAGCAGTGCTAGGCGTGGTGCTCCTCGGTGAGGGAATGACACTACGTAAGGCAGCCGGCATTCTCTTGGCCATGATTGCCATCTACCTTCTTGCCAGTGAAGGAGAGGCTGGCTAGTAACTATATAGTTACTCTCAGAATGAATGGAAAACATGTAGATACTTCTCTTCGGTACCGGCAACGTGGGATTGGGTTCCATCTACCTTCCTTCTCTGCGCACGGTCAAACCATCGACGAGCCATATCAGGAAATGGCACCGATATGAGTGAAACACAGATATCCATTCCAAGCCCGGGCGCTGAGGAACAAGCAAGTTGACTGAGCTAACTGCCTTTCAACGGCTTCCGGGCTAAGCTCTGTTTTGGCTCCCGCAAGTACAGGCAAGGGTTGTTGTCGACAACATTCCAAATCAAGGCAAATACAAATCAGGAAATACGGCCGTTGAAGTGGAAGAAGGGACGACGGACGACTGCGACCGGCCGAAGAACGGCCAGAGGTGTTGCCGTGGATCGTTCTGATAAATAGACACCGAGGACGTAAGAGAGAGAGACAGAGGAGAGGTGGGTTGAAGGAACGAGGAGAGAAGCCTCTCGTGAAGAAGGAGAGCGATCTTGTAAAGGGCAGCGAAGAGGTTGCCGGATGAATGCGCGCAGGCGAAGACTGGAAGGTAGTGCAGCTTAGAGAAACTCTTCAACCAGGTGTTGCACGGGATACAGAACGAGGTGGGAACGCAGTGGAGTGGAAGAGGAGGAGAGATAGGAAACCGGGAGACACATGATGATGGATTCATCAGGGCACCTTTCGGTGCCCATACAGCACGTACTGTCCCCTCGGGCGACCTGGGTTTCTGGCGGGACGTCCGGCCAGCATGACGACAAAACGGACAGCAAGCTCAGCCGTATGCGTCCTGAAGACGCCTTCGCCAAGCTCGAAGAGGTACTGTTGTTACCTACACTCTGCTTTGCCTTTACCCACCCTAACCCATCCATTAGTCCCTTTTTTCTCTGCCGCAGCAGCTTTTTGTTTGTTTTCTTTTCTCTTTTTGTTTTCTCTCGGTGGCTTCCCCGCAAATCCATTAATCAATTAGCTTACACTTTTTCAAATTAAATTTATCTAATCTCTATCTACTTGAATGCATTCCCCATGGTGCACTAACTCCCCAAATCAATGTAGCTCATCTTGGAGGAGCGCTATGACGTGCTCCTGATGGCCATGGAAGCCGTGCGGCATGTGGAAGACAATGATGTGCTTGTACGTATATATCCTCTTCATCTTGATGTGTGTTGTTATTTTCTGTGTTTTTTGTTGGGGGCTAATGCGAATTTGTGATGTATTAATTAATCTTAAAAGATCCAAGCGGTATTGACCATCTGTGAGACGCACAATCACATTTACCCGCTGTTGCGGCAGGCCATCTATCAGGAGATCACCAACTTCACGGGTGCGCCTACCTTCTTCTTGACTTGCTTTGCCTTCATGGCGAGCCCTGAAGCGCTGATGGTATCATGATCGTGACATTGCTCACCGCCATGTCGATGTTCGTGTTGTCCTGTTCCATTCGAATGTACATTCGGTCGTTACAGCCAAGGCTCTCTTCCTCATATCGGGCTCCTCGCTGTCTCCAGAGACGGAGAAGCTGTCGATCTCCTCGTTCTTCCGTGAGGGCAGCACAGCCACCCAGCTGATGTCGTCGTGGATGTTCAGGTACGAGTATGCGGTGGAATGGCTTGTGATCGCCGAAACAGGAGCTAACGATATTGGTGTGGAATCATCAGGGAGGGCGAACCATACTTGCAGCGCACACTCTACCCATTCGTGTCCAATATATGTAAAAACGATCTTTGCTTTGAGGTCGATCCGCACAGAGAACCGGACCTCTACAAGGTGGAGGCCAACCTCACAAAGCTGCTCTGTACAGCGAAGCAGATGGTGGAGCACATCTGCTGTTCTCTTAATTCAATCCCTATGTACGTCTAGCCTTGGATCGGTTCTAGTATCTTCTTGCTCACGCACATGCTCTCTTCACCTGCAGCCTAATGCGGCGAGTATTCTGTTACCTGGGGTCAGAGATCAAACAACGGTTCCCAGAAGAGGTCAATATGGTGTTAAGTGGTTTCTTTTTCCTTCGTTTCTTGTGTCCCGCTCTTGCAACTCCCAA
>CDEZ01022612.1:0-24620 GCA_000826365.1 Acanthamoeba royreba | reverse complement strand
ACGCAGCTCATCACCAGGACTGAGGGCTCGTACGACATGGCGGGTGACGGTGGCGGTGAGGAGACCTATGATCCCACCTCGGTGACCGTGAACAACCTTGTGGATGCCCACAAGCTGGTCCAGACCGACTTCACCAAGAAGAGCTACATGACTCACATCAAGGACTACATGGCCCGCCTCCTGAAGAAGCTCGAGGAGTCCAACCCCTCGCGCGTCCCCGCCTTCAAGAAGGGCGCCCAGGCCTTCGTCAAGCAGGTCATCGCTGACTTTGACGAGTACACGTTCTTCCAGGGTGAGAAGATGGACATTGACAATGGCATGATCGCCCTCCTGAGGTACTCCGAGGACGGCCAGACCCCCTTCTTCTTCATGTGGAAGGATGGCCTCCTGGAGGAGAAGTACTAAGCGAGCGGCTCTCTGCTTTGCCTCACCTAAACAAAGATTCGTTTTTGCCACTACACACATGTCTACTCTTTCCTTGGGACATCAACTGGAGGAAGGATGGATTTGTGCGAGGGGAATGAACGATGACTGCGTCCCGTAGCCAGAATGGCAAAAGATCCACCAACATCGATTCTGATGGCGACGGCGTCTGCGGAGATGCTTCGGGAAAATGTTAAGGTGGCGTGACACGTAAGCGAGAATTTGTGCCGACATCGAATACATTTTTCTTCTTTCTCGCGAAGCGCCTTTCCTTTTCTTCCTCTCTCCTACCTCGGACGGCAGTGTCATCATGGTACCGTGCCCCCTCTGTCTTGACCGCATCTTTGTTTGCATCTCTATACACGGCCTCCTGCCGCGGTGGTTGTGCTGTGCTTGCTTGCGAAGAAGAAGTAATCGCTGATGGTGGTCTTTTGTTTTCCATCAATGTAGCCGAAGAAAGACGCTAAGGGCGGTAAGGGTGACAAGGCCGGAGGAAAGTCCAAGCAGATCCAGGCCTCCAAGGCCGCTGCTAAGGGTGGCAAGGCCGGCAAGTCCAAGGCCAAGAAGAAGGTTCGTTCTTTCTCTAATTACGTGGTCATCTGGCGATTCAGTCCCTTATCCCTTCCTCTCACGCAGAAATGGTCCAAGGGCAAGACGAAGGAAAAGTTGAACAACCTCGTCCTCTTCGACCAGGCCACCTATGAGAAGCTCCTCAAGGAGGTCCCCACCTACAAGCTCATCACCCCCTCGGTCATCTCTGAGCGCTTGAAGATCAATGGCAGCCTTGCTCGCCGCGCCATCAACGAGCTCATGGCCAAGGGTCTCATCCGCCAGGTGTCGGCTCACTCCGCTCAGACCATCTACACGAGGACCAGCTCTTCCTAAACAAGAGATGACGATAGTAGTACTCCTGTGAATTCTGGGACGGTGTGGGAACAAAAATACAGCTCTTTCTATCGAATCGCATGGTGAAGATTTTTTGTGGTTCTTTTTTTATATTTGTGTAAAATTCATTCATTCCACATTTTCTTTCGCATTTGACGAAGATGATCGGGCTGGCGGCAGAGGTGGAGCTTCGTCGTTGATTTTAAAGAATCGTGCTTGCCAGTCATCACGCAGTCGTCGCAAAGATGTGAAGACGTGGTTGTCATCTCCCCAGGATGTACGGAAGAGGAGGACGTAGGCGCCCGCAGCCACCACGACCCACGTGGCCCATCGCATATGCCAATGCCAGCGCGGCGGCGCGGTCATCGCTTCAATTTCCGTGTTGATGCGTCGTGCATCAAAGTCTCGTTTCCACAACGGCTTTCTGTCGTTATGGGCCATATCCTGTTCCAAATTAATTTCATCATTCAGTTTGGACCCAAGAAAAACAATGCGGTAAAAATGTATTTATAAAAGAGAATCAGATGATCATGTTATGTTAATGGCAGAGTTGTGCTCACCTAGATGTGTTTCCGCCAAAACAAATAAAAACCACACCGCTTGAGGAATTTCAAAAATAAGAGAAATTATTTTCTTTAAGCATTTCTTTTCCTGATTGATTGTGTCTGCGAGAAAAGAGCAGTCCCAGGTTCTGTTCTGTCGGTCCTCTACGTGGCAGTGCCTCAGACATAGAGCATCTGCCAAGAGATCCCGAGTGGCCACAACATAAACAGCAGTAAAAAGGACCACCAGGACCTTTTTCTTTTTTTGGTGGTCGTCCTTTAGGACGCCTTAGGTTTTTCGCTCAAGGATCTGTGTGGTGGTGACCCTCCCGCTTCCCGTGCATCTTCTTCTGCACTCATCAGCCACCACCCCTCTTTCCTTCCGGCCTTTCAGCTCTTCGTTCGGCCCGTCGTCCATTTATTTTTGTCAAACAGAACTCAGAGATGTGGTCCAACGTGCGTGACTTCTTCGACTTTAGCCGGGGATCGATCGATGTCCTGGTGGTGCCACAAGAAGATGGCAGCCTTGCCTCCACCCCGTTTCACATCCGATTTGGTCGAGGGCAACTCCTTCGTGAGGAAGAAAAAATAGTATACAACGTCACATTTTATATTTATTATTTTCCTTTTATTTTTTAAATTTATTTTCGTGACTCTAATTTTGGTAGTTACTCACTCTGGTGCTCGATTTTATGTTCTTTAATTTATTATGTTTTTTGCATTTGTTTTGAATATTCGTTGTTTATTGTTGAGCTAACTGTAAGTGCACGGCACGAACTAGGTGCACATCTCGGTGAACGGAGAGCCGGTGGACCTCGTGATGCGACTGGGAGAAGCCGGGGAAGCCTACTTCGAAGTTCCTTCTGGAGAGGTGCGTTAAGGAAACAAGTGACGTTATGGTCGTGCAAACACCGCCAGCTCACACTTCTTCTTGTTCAAAGGATAAGAAGAGTACGAGACGTGTGGTTACAGAAGAGGACGAAGAAAGAGCAGAGAAAGTAAGTTAAGATATTGCTGGAGTGGTTTTTGGTGTGAGAAGAGCCAACTGATGCCATCATCTCATGATCAGCTGCTGAATGAACCACTGCTAAGCAGCGCCACAGCGGCAGCCCCGGACTCGGATAGTGCGCTGCAGCAACCGACGGTGCCCGCAGATGGGACCACGAATGAACCACCTCCAGCTCCAGCAATAGAGGGGTCCGGTGATCAAGTACACTATTCCTGCAAGCTAGCGTGAACGAGCTTGTGTATGCCACATGTGCTCACTTGGACTTCTTCACCAGGCTCACACTCGATGGACCTGGGGATGGGGAGTCCTTCCTCGTCGAAAGCAAATTACGTCTTCGGCCGCTTCGCCCAACAGCTCGTTTGGCGATCTCCCCAAGCGTTCGTGCATTCCCTTGATCAACTGATCTGTTATTCAGTCATTTGACCATATCCATCACAGTTGCAAGCTTTACCGAGGGTGAGAATCATGGAGCCATAGATGGAGCTAAGTCGCCATCGCCTCCTGCGCATCGGGTAATTATCCTCGTTCTAGCCATCAACAGACCTGGCACTCTTGTATTCTTTACGAGGCACTCTCTCATCTTTGTTTCATGTCAGATACGACGCAACAGTTTGCAGGAAACACCGGTAACCGCCCCCACTAGCGATGCGAATGGCTACATCTCGGATGGGGACAAGACAACCGGCCAAGAAGTTGGCTGGAAACGAAAATGGGGCATGGGTGCGATTATGAAGATGTTCAAGCAACCGCAGGAGTCCTCTGAGCCAGTCTATCTCATTAAGCCTGTACAAGTTCTGCCCTACTCATCGTAGATCGCTTGGTTGACCTGAGTGCTTGTCCCTCTAGGCGGATTCAGCTATATTTTCGGCCTTCCCTGATGATGACGAAGACGCCGACGGGATGGACGAGTATTTCTATTCAGCTGTTTCTCCCCGAGAGTGTGCTTCTCCGACGAGTATTCCTCGTAATCACTCACTGGAAAGACTTAATATGTTCGAGGAGGCCGCGCGACAGCTCGGGGTATGTAACAGCTCTCTGTGGCCATGTGTCTGAATTCAGTATATTTATCCATTCTTTCTGACTCCAGGAGGGAGAGAGTCTTGAGCTTCAAGCTAGCGAGATCGAACTGGACCTCGAACGTGATGGGCGCCACGATGAAAATGGCTTTGATGAAGAGGGTAACCTAGAAGAAGGCGAGGATCAAGAACCGGGCTCTGATGGAAGCCAAACCACTGAAGATAAAGGCGGAAAGGAAGCGTCAGATCTGAATGAAAAGCATGGTGAAGCCGAGCAGCACAAGGACAAGCAAGAGGAAGAGCAAGAAGATAATAAGGACACTGAATCAGAAAAAGCGGAAAATGATACTAGCATAGCCGAGGAGATAGAAGAAGGATCAACGGCAGAAGAAACGAAAGAGAAAAGCGAAAGCAACGATAGCGTTGGAAACGAGAATGCGCCACCAGAGCGTACAAGTGTGACCTCACTTGAAGAAGAGGCGCATTGGAGCACACAACAGCATACGAGCTCTAGCGGCGAGCACCGTACGAAACATGAGGATGCTGAACACGAGGACGAGGACGAGGAAGGAAAAATACAAATAGCAGGTAAGAGCGGTGAGGAGACTCCAGCAGCAACGACACCCTTGGGTGAAAGTGGAGAAGCACATCAGCGAAGCTTTGAAAAGTCGGAACGCGAGGAGAGCGAAATGACAGTGGCTCTGTCCCTTTGCGGCGATATACTGCCCAATACTGCGGCCGAGGTGATCTTTCTTCTCCTAGAATTCCACGTTTGAGTAACAACTAACAGCATCCATATAGTCTGCCGAGCGCGTATTCGAGGAGCATCGACTGTCTTCAGAGGAGTTTTGGGAGGATTTCACTACAATTCTCTCTGATGCACGTCTTGTCGTTCGTATCAGGAACAAGTACTTTATACCCTTTTTCCATCACGCGAAATGCTGTAGCATGCTCATCTTTTATATGCAGGGTCTATTCCGGAAAAGAGGGCGTGGCGATGCTTGTATCACATTTGGCTTTCGGAGAAGGACCCACCTTGGAGGCAGCCAAGAATCTTACGCCCATTCCAAAAGGGCAGCCCAAGGACCAGAGTGGCAGGGATCACTTGCAACCTTCCAAAACGTCCTCATCATGGCGCTGGTGGTGGTCTTCAAGTTCCGCTCCTACGGTACGTGCGTGCACGCCTCTTCGCGTGTTGAGTTTTCTTACCGGCTTCGCGTGTCCAGAGGAATGCCAAAATGGAGGAGAAGCAGGCTGCTACTGATAGCAGAACATTACGGCCAACATCGGAGCAGTTGGTACAGGCTGACTTCAGTGGCTATCCTTTTATCTCTGCTTGAACTTATCTCTATTGTTTGTGTAGGCTAAGCTGAACCTTAAAGAGGGAGCAAATAAGGCCGTGTTTACGGTGCGCTCAGAGCTCGCCACACAAGAGGTGACGGCGATGATTTATTTGTGGTCACGATTGACCAAGATTGTCATCTCCGACATTGATGGTACCATCACCAAGTCCGATTTGCTTGGTCATATTCTTCCCATTGTTGGGCGCGACTGGTCTCATTCGGGTAACCTTAGCTTTGTTGCACTGGGGCCTGGTATCTTCTTTGACTTTCATTTTGATGTGTCAGGCATCGCACAGCTGTATTCCAACATTCAAGAAAATGGTTATCGCATTCTTTACCTTTCTTCGCGCTCAATTGGGCAAGCCAACCTCACTCGTGGCTACATCTCTACGCTGCGACAGGAAGATGTCTCGCTCCCTGAAGTGCGGCCATTCTTACACCCAGCACATCTAGCAGCATACTCAGCCTTTGTACACAGGGTCCGGTATTCACATCGCCCAATGGTTTGATGCGGTCGGTACACAGGGAAGTGATTCGGAGAAATCCAGAGGAGTTCAAGATAGCTTGTCTCAAGGACATCCTCGCTCTGTTCCCGCCCCAATCTAACCCCTACTATGCTGGCTTCGGCAATCGCCCCTCCGACGCGATCTCTTATCTCACTGTGGGCGTCCCGAAGGGCAAGATATTCACAATCAACCAGCGGTGCGTCCGTTATGGCCTTGCGCCAGTATAGTTGTTCGCCTAACACACTCATTCTGGCAGAGGTGAGATCACGCTGCACAATCGAACATACAAGCGATCGTACATGAAGCTCAATGAAGTCGTGCACGAGATGTTCCCGGCAATCAACCAGCCCCCGCCACGAGAAGAGTACAATCAGTTCCAGTATTGGCGTCTGCCTGAGCCTGACATCTCAGAACTCGAACCTCTGTAAACAGTCTTCCCAACAACAAATCTTGACCTTGGTTTAGTTCGTGTTTGTTGGAGGAAGCAGGTGAGTGGTACTACAGCGAGCTTGTTTGGCGCATCCTCTGTTCTTTCCCATTAATTTTGAACAGTTGGAAAAGAACAGAGAATGGAATCTCAATCACGAGGAGTATGTGAAGACACTGTGGCCGAGTGGTTAAGGTGCCTCGCTGCTAACGAGGTGGGGTTTCCCCGCGCAGGTTCGAATCCTGCCAGTGTCGCTCTTCTCTTTGCTTCTCCTCATGCCTCCCTTTCTATTTGCTTCTCCCCACCATGTCTTTTTTGTTGGCAGACACGCCTCCCTTTCGTTTGCTTTTTTGTTGGTAGTCATCAGAAAACGTGATTCCTGTTTGGCCTCAACTGGTACTGTTGGTCTCTCTCTATGTCTCTATGTTGGTCTCCTCTCTTTTGTTGGCCACTGCATCAGGCCGCCTATTTGCCTTATGCCTCAATGCTTCGTTTCTTTGGTCTAAAGGACCCTCTTTTACTGCGCAAGCTCACGCACGCGCTGGAGAAACTGATTACTTGCGCGCATTTCATCAGCCAGCTTGTTGTCCAGCTGCACTCGGCGTTGTTGGATCCACACTAGTTCGGCTTCCAGCTTGTCCCTATTTGGCGTGTTTTCCTCACCCAAGCGTCGCTTACAATCCTCTTCAAAGGCTATTTCAGCGTTGAGCTCTGCCTTTGCCTTACGGAGACGCTCTTCTTCCTGTGAAGCCCGTGGGTAGATCAGAACAAAATTGACCAAACTTCGTGCATTTACAAAGTCTTACCTTGGCACTAACGGCGCTAACACATTCAGGTGTACACTGCCCAGTCATTATGGCCAACAGTATGGCAGGATCGACACGGTACTCATTCTTGGCGCCTGGTTGTTTAGAATCATGAGCCATACGGCGAGAAAGATCGATAACAGCTCACGTGCACAGACCGCCTCCTTCGTAAAACCCGTAGTGCTTGATGTATGAAATCACGCCCCGTTCAGCATCTCCTCCAACGCAAACAGATAGTCCACTTTCCTCGTTTTCAAGCGTGTACTCTATGTCCCTATGCGCCACTGATTAGATATGCACCACTGACAAAAACATAAATGCTGAACCGGATACCACTTCTGATTGTCTGGTGCATTGTGTGCCGCCGGATTGAAGAAGAGTGAAAATTGTTCACCCATGTAGAACGTGCGAGTCACCTTGATCCTCTGTAAAACCAAGCTTGTAGGAGTTAGTGAATCTGATCCTGCTTCGTTATGATCAAGGAATTGGACCTGTGGTCCACGCGGCTGTGCCAGCTTATAGTCTGACACGGCAGATGCGTCGTAACTGATCTCTCCCACTGTTTTGATGTCCTTTCCCAAGCATATGCATCATTGGGATCATCAGACACAAACGCACCATGCAACTTGTCTGATCGTGCAAGACCACTCACCTTGGTTAAGATAAGAAGAGCGCGCAAGTGAGCAGCGAGGTGCAGATGGGTAGTGCCGAGTCGACTTGTCACAAGCCCCCAGTCGCGACGCAACACATCGCGCAGACTCTCGTCCTCACCCAAGAAACCTGTGTGTGACCTGTACATCCATTCTTCTGGATCCCTAGTTACCACACTTATTAGTACATATTGTAATTCTTATTATAAAATTTAAAATAAAAATAAATAAATCAGATTTAGAAACGTAGAGCATGTACTGGGTTTTATCTTCAAGAGGACGTGCTCGGGCTTCTATTCGAGCAAGAGGAAGTCCATTGATCGCTTCCAGCGCTTCCACATCCTGCCCTGGCAACCTGGAGTCATGAGTACACGTATATATGGAAAAAAATGACAGCATGTACATCAAGGGTACCTCAATTGATCGAAGGAACAAAGCGCACATCACGATTTGATTAGCGGCTACACGAAGAAAATTGCTTTTCCTTGTCTTGATGTGCAAAGAAATCAAAGGAAAATATTTTCTTACCAAAATTGTGTCGGGATAAAGCGGGGAACAAAGAAGTGGGCGGTCCTCTTTTCTCTTCTTCCCTCTCGTTTGCATCTGCATCCCCCCTTGGCTTCATCATGGCAGAGTGCACGATCCGCACCAGGAAGTTCATGAACAACCGCCTCCTGCAGAGGAAGCAGTTCGTACGTGCCCCATTCCTTGGAGGGACTATCATCATTCAATCTTCATCGATGATCCCGCTCCCAATTGCCGCCCATCGCGCCCAATGGCGACCGATTACACCCGGGATAGCTCCTAACCTCTCTTGTCCTGCTGCAGATCATCGATGTGATCCATCAGGGCCGTCCCAACGTCTCCAAGGCTGAGCTGAAGGAGAAGATCGCCAAGATGTACAGGGTGAAGGACCCGCAGACCATCTTCATTTTCGGCTTCAGGACGCAGTTCGGTGGTGGCAAGAGCTCCGGTTTTGGTCTCATCTACGACAACCTCACTGTTGCCAAGAAGTTCGAGCCCAAGTACCGCCTTGTCAGGGTACGCACGACCCCATTCTCGATCCTTCTCAATGTGGAATGTGATACTGACGAAATGCTCGTCATTGCAGTCTGGCCTCGCTACCAGGGAGGCGACCACGAGGAAGCAAAGGAAGGACAGGAAGAACAAGGCCAAGAAGGTGCGCGGTACCAAGAAGGCCAAGCTCCCAGGCAAGGCCAAGTAAAGAAGCCTCTCCTGCCAACGAAGCACTTCTTCGTAGCCTTCGACGAAGACGCCATAAAGAAGCCCTTTGCCCTAATCTTCTTCTACTGTCCAAATCCCTGCGTTGCTCTTCGTTCTTCCTCATCTTCTTTCCGAGTGGAGCGGAGGCAGCTTAAATTAAAACCCACATACAAATTATTTCATCTTCACATTCTTATTTATGTTCATTTTTGATAAGAATATTTTTATCATTTTGTGGTAATTCATTTACTACTTTACGGAGGTGAATAAATATAACACTTGCGGACGTCGAGAGAGGAAGGAGACAGGAAGGGAAGAAGGAACACTAAATCAACAGCGGAGCGGCGTGAAGAAAACGTGGCGTCATGCACGAACGCGGAGGAGGAGCGAGGATGACGCAGATACAGCAGATGTCCGCGGCAAGCGTGTCGTGATGACTGACTACACCTCGTAGCGATGCTTGGCCCCAGACGTCGACCGACTCTTCATTGCGTCCGAATGTACCTGATATCCCAAAACCACGCTGGCCGGCAGCTCCAGCGTGCGCTTGAGTTGCATGCTGTAGCAGACAGTATTCAGCACCACCACACAGAAAAGTTCTCGTGATCACAGAATGTACAGTACCCGATTGACCTTACGACCGCTTCCTTGGAGGCAGTCTTCGTCCAGATGGCAATTCTGTCCTGAGCCTTCCTGATGCTCACGACACACCCACAAACCTCGTCTTCTTCCTCAAATGCCTCACCAATACAGGCCAACACCTGTGCAGTGGTGCCTGAGTAAGCATCACAGTAACAGAACTGTAGCACGATAGCATGCGTACCGTGTACAGCCAAAGCTTATCCAGCTTCTCTTTCCTCTGCTTATTACTGAGCGTCAGCACCCACTGACCTCCCCTTCCGTTCGCTGGGTCCTCCCACTTGGGCTCGATGCCTGACTTGAACACATGGTAATTGCTACCATGTTCAAGCTGGCTTGCAGGCATCACGTTGTTGTACAGTCTGTACCATAAGGGCATCACGTGTTAAGCGCGCACACAAGACAAGCAATCACTCACACTTGTCACACAGAGCGCGCGGCAGGTTCAGCCGCGCACAGCCCACAACACTGCACCAGGGTCGTGCCAATCGAGATGGGGTGAATTAATGACGTACCTCCAAAAATCTTCGACCTGAATAGAAATTAACGACACCACAGGCAACACACAATCAGTAATTTGCAAAAGCTAATTTCTGTTCTAAAAAAGAAAAAAAGAAAAATAAATGGTGGTAGCATTGGGAATGAAAAACAAATGTAGCGGCAGATCGGTGAGGCAAAGCTGCGCGGAAACTGGGGCACGTACGGTGTCGAATTCTACTACGTGCTTAAGGTGGTTGCCCCAGGTATCGGCAGAGGTCCTCTTCCTAGGATTATCGTACCAGAGGCTCCACCGATTTTGTAGAGGATGCTTGATTTCGAAATTGGTAGGATCTGCCGCGTAGGAGGATGGATCGTGGGCAGGCCCAGGCGATGGAAGGAGTCCACCCCCTTCACCTCCCTCCCCGGTGGTGGCGGGGCCGTCTGGTGTGGATGCTGCTGTTGTGGCGACGGCATCGATGCCAGACGGCCGTCCCTCATCTGAGGGCGGCTGCTTCGCCGCGTCATCTTCGACGTGGAGACCATTAAGGTCCTTCGCGACGTCATCGACTTGCTTCTCTATGGGCTGCTGGGTGTTCTCATTCTGGAAGGACGCACAGGCAAGACATTAATTAAGATTTGATTAATAAATGCAACTCGCAATGATTTATTACATATAAATCAAATAATAATGTTTGTTTCTCAAAAATATGATGGAACAAGACTGTCTCCGGAGCATTTATGCAGATGGTGCAAGGCGAGGCTGAAAAAAAGGGGAGAAAGAGGATCGGAACGGTACCTCCATTTTCTGAAACGATAGAGCTGATGCTGATAATTAAATTAATGTGCGTTATATTTGCGCAGGGCTTCCAAGCTTCTTGTGTAGGGTGTGTAGCAAATTGAGGGCGGCCGACGAATTAGATCGATCTAAGGCCGCTGAAACGTAACAAAAAAATTGGGGGCGAGATGGGGGCTGTGGGTGTATTCGTAATGTTGTGATGTGTTGTTGTGATGTCCCACTTTAGTTTTGAAAAAATACGAAAAACAGATCGTGGCAATACTCACCGAAGTTCAACAGAGAAATTTTAATGAAAATATTTATCTTTCATTTCCTTTTTATGGAAGGAAAATGAAAAAGAAATCGTGCACTCGCAATACATCATCAAATGCAAATCAAGACAAAAGCTCCACAAGTGAAACAAAGAGATGAGATTGTCCAGTTCTCACAATTCCAGAAGCTAACAGATACTGAAAAAGATAATTGCATATTGATCATCTTCATCTCTTTTCTTCGAAAAGCAATATAATGGCATAATTGCATTGGAATTCGTGGAATTTTCCACACGGAGGGCATAAAACTCCCTGCCCTCCGTCTGTGCTCATTCCGTTTCCGGCTCCGCTGCAGGCGTAGAAGAACGAACGGCCACCGGTGGCGCGCGCTCTTCCCCAAGTGCACTCATCTTCCACTTCCGTATTCATCCATGTCGCGCACAATGGTCAAGTACGTGTTGGTCACGGGCGGTGTGCTCTCCGGTCTGGGAAAGGGCGTGATCTCAAGCTCCACCGGTGTCATTCTCCGATCTCTCGGATTCCGTGTCACTGCCATCAAGATCGATCCCTACCTCAACATCGACGCTGGCACCATGTCCCCTTTTGAACACGGCGAGGTATGTGATTTGTTTTTGTTTTTTAAAATTTAATCCCTATTAGGTAAATTCTTTTAAAAAGATTTATTTAAAGTGAAACTCACCACGTTCCTTCTGGGCAGGTGTTCGTGCTGGACGATGGTGGCGAAGCTGATCTTGACTTGGGCAACTATGAGCGCTTCATGGACTTGACCCTCCACAAGGACAACAACATCACCACGGGCAAGATCTACCACCATGTCATCGAGAAGGTACTCCTCCTACTCCTGTTGCTGATGCTCCTACTTGTCGTCTTCCTCCATCAGCACAAGCTCGATGTTGCTTGGCTTACGTTCGAGGCCTAACTAACAGCACGGCTTGCTTATGTGAATGTAGGAGCGCAGAGGAGAGTACCTGGGCAAGACAGTGCAGGTGGTGCCGCACATCACTGATGCCATTCAGGATTGGGTGGAGCGTGTGGCCTCGGTCGGTGTTGATGGCAATCCGGCCCCGCCTGATATCTGCATCATCGAGCTTGGCGGAACCAGTGCGTCGTGCAGCTTGCCTGCGCTTTCACAGCTGTGCTCTGACACGTCGTCTTTGTTTGCAGTCGGAGATATCGAGCACGGTCCATTCATCGAGGCCATGCGACAGTTCCAGTGGCGCGTGGGGAAGGACAACTTCTGCAATATCCACGTCTCGCTCGTGCCCGTAGTCGGCGCGGTGGGTGAGCAGAAGACCAAACCTACTCAGGTATGTGACCTCTCCACCTTTGGGTTTCTTTGGTGTTTTCATTCGCATGACCGGTCGTGACCCCTTGCAGGCTTCCGTCCGCGAGCTGCGAGCCCTTGGTCTCTCGCCCGACCTGATCGTGTGCCGTAGCTCTATGCCGCTTTCTACTGAAGTGTGCCAGAAAGTCGCTTCATTCTGCCACGTCGCGCCCAACTCGGTCATCTCTGTGCATGACGTATCCAACCTTTATAGGTACATATCTTTCACCATTTGTGAATACAAAGCTACGATACTGATTCTTGTAACAAACAGAGTGCCACTTCTCCTCATGTCTCAGGGTCTGCCTGGTCTCATTCTGTCGAAGTTCGGCCTGAACTCGCCCCGTAAGGTTGCTAGAATGTCTTCCTGGGAGCGAGTGGCTCAAGAAGTTGATAACCTGCGTGACGACCCCAACGCGAAGGGAGTGCGCATTGCCGTGGTGGGCAAATACACCCATCTCTCCGATGCCTACCTTTCCGTCATCCGTGCACTTCAACACGCGGCCCAGTTCGTTCACCGTAAGCTGCACGTCGACTGGATCGAGTCTCTTTACCTTGAAGACTCAGCCAAGGTGCCATTTCCTGTGGTGCCACAGATTCTCTTGGCTTTTTTTCACCATTCCCTTCCGCAGGAAGAGCACCCTGCTGAGTATGAGGAAGCGTGGAAGAAGGTTAAAAGCGCTGATGGTCTCCTGGTACCGGGTGGCTTTGGTGATCGTGGCGTGGAGGGCAAGATTCTGGCGGCCAAGTATGCTCGCACAAACAAGGTTAGTGTTATTGTATTGTTATGACGTTGTGTATGAGGCGATGATCACTTAATCCAAACAAACCCCATGTCACTACAGATACCGTATCTTGGAGTGTGCTTGGGAATGCAAGTAGCCGTCATTGAATACGCCCGTAATGTGCTCGGTCTGAATGGTGCCAACAGCACAGAGTTCGATGAGCAGTCGTCTTATCCAGTTGTCATATTCATGCCAGAGGGTTCCAAGGTTCGCTGCCTTTATATCTTCGTACCACGCACGGTGATACTAAGTTTTGCCTTTTGTAGACCCACATGGGAGGTACCATGCGGCTGGGTGCTCGGCGCACTGACTTTGTGGAAGGCAAATCCTCAATCATGCGACGTCTCTACGGCAATGTGGACGGTGTTGATGAAAGGCATCGCCATCGTTACGAAGTGAATCCTGATTATATCTCTCAACTTGAGGAGAAGGGTCTTTCCTTCGTTGGTTCGTTCTCCTCTCTCATACGTCTCAGTACCTGGCTTGTCAAAACTGATGCTTGCTACAGGCTACGGTGATAACAAGCTTCGGGCGGAGATAGTGGAACTGCCCTACGCGAGTGCCGCAGCGGACAACGAGATCAGTCATCCGTATTACGTGGGTGTTCAGTACCATCCCGAATTCAAGACGCGCCACACCCGGCCCTCCCCTCCATTCCTTGGCCTAGTCCTTGCTGCCTCTGGCCAGCTTCCTGCTTGGCTTGAAGCTCATGGTGGTGATCTTGGCGCTCCGAGGGACGCCTCAGATGAGGAGCTTAACCTGCTCCAATAAACTGGCCCGTCCTTCTAAGTGATTTGCGGTTGTCTCGAGACAACCAACAGACCTCAAGACGAAGAACACTAGGGAACATCATCCTGCCTACAGCGCCCCCGTTTGTGTGCTGTTCTTGCTGCCCCTTCCCTCCCTCCCTCCCTCCCGCCCGCCATGTCGCACGTACGCTCCCCCCAGCCAGCTTGTTGCCCTTGGAAAAGAACACAGAAGAGTATGAGAAGAACAGAGAATGGAATCTAAATCACGAGGAGTATGTGAAGACACTGTGGCCGAGTGGTTAAGGTGCCTCGCTGCTAACGAGGTGGGGTTTCCCCGCGCAGGTTCGAATCCTGCCAGTGTCGCTCTTCTCTTTGCTCCTCCTCATGCCCCCCTTCTATTTGCTTCTCTCCACCTTGTCTTTTTTGTTGGCAGACACGCCTCCCTTCCTCTCTGCTTTTGTTGGTAGTCATCAGAAAACGTGTTCCTGAATTTCCTGTTTGGCCTCCACTGGTAGCGAAGCTGTTGGTCTCTCTATGTCTCTTTGTTGGCCATACTGCATCAGGTGCGAGGGCTTCTCAGCCAACATTTTCTTTTATGATCACGAAGTAATCCATCAGCAGCGGGAGAGGCGGCGGCCAAGGGCAATGCAGTAAGGATGCGTGCTGATCTGCTTCGAGTAGAGCGCTTCTACTTCCAGCAAACGCTGTACACCACGCCAAAGCGTACTGACTTCCGCCACAAACTCCCTACGATCCATGAAGTCACTGGTTAGTGATCCCTTCACATACATCATTCAACTTGATCGTTACCTTAAAACGAAGAGAAAGGTAAAAAGGCTGAGGACATCCATGGTAGAAACGGGGAGCGGCTTCTCCGACTGATTCTTTGCTTGTGTGTTGTTGAGATGCTCAATAATTGTAGTGCGAATGATCACGACTAATTGTCTCTCACACGCTTGTAGGCTCATAGACGCGCGGAGGGGTGCAAACGAATGTGCTCGTCTCCGCCTAATCTGTCCGTTCTCCATCTCTTCAAGTTCTTCTCCCATCCTCCTGCAACACGCATTGCCCCAGTCAGGACATGACGGTTACCCACTTCGGCTCTTGCATGCACATACCTCCGCGGCATCTGCGCCTCAGAAAGCTGTTTGAGGATTTCCTCAAAACAGCCTAGCACTTCAGTCTTGATCGATCGCAAGGACGAGAGGAGCGCTGGAACGAGCAGAGGATAGATTCCCTTGCCCTCTGTTTTGGCATCGACTGTGACCTTGTCGAGAACGACTAATTGTTTCAGAAGCCTCTTCTGCGACCCCAGCAAGGTTGAGTAGATGTCCGAGGGAAATGGAGGCCTGCATTCATCACACAAAGGTCCTTCAGATCCATGTCGAAGAGAGAAAGATCGAAGAAGGTACCGCCAGAGCTGTGGCTCGTTAGACGCAGATTCTAAGTGGAGTGCCTGTGCTGCAAGAACACCTCCAATGGCTTCGGTACGCGTACGAGTAACCACAGAGTTAGGTAATGATGCACAACATACATTGCATTGTTTTGCATACCCTTGATGGCTGGTACGGCGGGGTTGACCTTTGAGGCTGGTGCTTCCTGTTCGGGTGAGGGCGCCATTTCATGGGGAGGCACGTGGTGATGCTCGCTGAGTACACCGGCCTCATCTCCCTTCTCCTCTTCTTCGACCTCCACACCCGTGACTAGCAATTCTGATGGGGCGCTGACACGAGGTATGCTCGCCAATGACGTCGAAGAACTCGAGCCCACACTCATCGAATTGCGCGGAGAAGAGGCAGGAGAGATGATGAATGAATCAAAGATGAGGCCTGAGAGCTCGCGCATCTTGGAGAGTGAGCCAAGCAGGAGCTTATTGCGGAGCACAATTACACTGCGGACTGGCCAGACAAGACAGACTCCCACGATCACTGCGAATGGCCGTTGTGTGAGTGTCAACGCGGTGAAGTATGCTGATAAGTTGTGATGGTGACAACGCACCTACACAGCCGAGGAAATTGGATTCGATTCGGCCAAGGGCCAGTAGTTCCTGTGAGGTAGTCTGGGGCTGCTTCGCGACTATCATCACTAGGCCAGCTGTGTACGCTGCCACGGCTCCGGGATAGTCAAACGTCTTGACGGAGCCTCGCACGTATGTACAGACGATCACCCACACAAAAAAGAATGCCAGGATCCCAAGCCCGTTGCCTGATGCCACAGTGACGCCAACGTATCCTAACGTTGCACCCAGTACTGTGCCTGTTCTCTGCATGAGAAGTTCCGGCAAACATGGGCCACATGCACCAGTGAGAGTACCGAATATCCTGAGACCAGTCTGACGGAAGGAGAAACCCTGCTTGCGGTCCATCACGAGGCAGACCGTCAGTGTGGCCCAATAACCGTATCTGCAGTTTCTCAACACAATGGTTAATTCCTCGGATCTACAGCTCCGATACTCAATCCGAAGACTTAAGTACAGTACCTGAACCACTCACGAATAGCCGTCACATAGACCAGAATTGATGCAATGCTGATGGCCGTCGCCATCTGCGTAGCCCCTGTCCTTTCAAATGAACACTCTGTTCCCGCATTCGTAAAGGCGAGGATCAAGTCTTGGTGCACGTACATACGGTCTGTTCGGAAGTTAGCCATTCGATCGAGTGTGCAGCAGGAATGCTGAGGAACGTGAATAGACTCCCCCTCTTCGATTCCTTTACATAGCTGCGGAGCCTCGCGGGCAGCCTGACGAACCAGAGGACGAAATCTGAAGACATGCATCGACGATCAGACGTACTAGAGCCAACCGTTGGAATATCACGTTCGATTGGTACCGCGGATAAGATGCAGTGGGAAGATGTTGAGAAGGGCACTGTGATCGAATCGCCATTCTGGCTTTACCTCTTCCCAGGCCTTAACGAGACTGATGAACGTCCTGAGGTGGATGATAAAGGCACCCAGTGGCAGCACCTCTATCAAGTGGAGCAAGTACGCGTCGTCAATACATAAACGTGTGATAGATGAATCAAGGACGTGTCATACCCTTGACGTGAACTTGCTCTAGGTGCCGTGCGGTCTCTGGATTCTGCCAGAAGTAGCGACGCCTGGTCTGTTCATACGCATAAAGTACGCGCTCCATAAGTGCTGTGATCTCTTCTTCTTTATCATTGTCTTGTTCATGGCGCCCCATCTTCTTCTGTGACTTCTTCTTCTTCTTCTTTTGCTTCTTATGTCTGTGCTTATGACGGGCCGAGCTAAGGCTTACTGCAGACAATTCAAGCAACATCAGCTTGAACTGGCGACACCTTGATGAACTAGAGAGTGAGGGATTGTACGGGGCTTTTGCATGATTCGGTAGGACAGCTCGTTCAAGTGGTCTGCAAGAGAGTCGCTCAAGTTTGTGAAGGACGGAGAAAGGCTGGCAAGGAAGTGATCGTGAACCTGGCCTGGAATCGCTAGCATTAAACAACGGTACATGCCTACGTGTTGGTGAGGAAGAAGGGATAAGCGTGAACATCCACTGCAAAAGATACGTGCACGATGAATGCACGAACCTTCCATCGCTTCTGTCATGGCCTCAAGTATCTGAATGTACCGCATGTAGCCAGGATTGACCCACATACAGCGTTCCCATTGAGCATCTTCGTACCTCTGTGCCAGTAGTGATGAGGAATGAGAGCATTGATCGCTTGAATAAGAACCAGTGGCGCCGTACCGCTTTAGCTATGGCAATGTTCTCGATGATCTTCTCGACCATCAGCTGTGCCTTCTCGCTCAGGTACAGGCGCTCCACGTCCCGTTTCTCCCCAGCAGTGTAGTGGCCGATTGCACATTGCACTCCTCGCGAAGCGGCGTTGAGGCTCAAACCTTTAGGTTCATCCGCCACCACACTTCAGATGAGCACTCCATGAAGAGAAACGAACGACTACGTACCAAGAGCTTCGAGGAGCTGCTTGCTGCCGAGTGTGGGCCAGGGCAAAAGCTGAAAGAGCACGCCAGTTCCGCACCCGATGCCCATCGCGGTCACGGCGTACCACGGGAAGATGACCCAATCAAGGCCAGGTATTTGGATGTAGAAGAGAACTACGACTGCCACGAGAACTACATTCATCTTGAATGCTGCGTTGCAAGAGAAGGAGATAAGAACAACAAGTCCCACAGTCAACAGCAGCACTGGCAAAAGTGTGACGCACCTATGGGATGATAGATTGGATAGGCGCACAGCCAACACACGCAGAAGAGGCCGATGGCCAGCCACCATGTATCAGTCGGCCCCAGTATAGCAATCAGGGCCATACTCAACAGCGCGCCTACCACAGAACCGCTGTACACACACGAGAGTCAGCCACTTCAATGTTTCTCTGATCAGAGGCGAGAATGCTCGATCGAGTCGGGCAGGTGAGAGTCTACGTACGCCATGATGGCCCACGCGACATTGAGCGTACGTCCGAGAGTGGGCGCCGAGGAAAAGACTGCCGTGATAGGCGCAATGAAGAGCGCCGCCGAAAGCACTGCAACGATCCACCACCACAGACGATGAGTTAGTCCAGCAGCCTCTCCCTCTCCCGAATCATCATCATGCACATCATCATGCACATCATCATGCACATCATCATGCACATCATCATGCACATCATCATCATCATCATCATCATCATCATCATCATCATCATCATGCAATCATCAAGAGAATCATCAGCATCATCAGCACGATGAGCATCATCAGCGCGTGGGCAAGGCCAGCGTACGGCTGGGCACGGACGGGTAGATGCTGATGGCGGCAGCAGCGCAGGCGGCGACGGCCGAGCGCAGGGCCCAGGAGAGGATGTTGAGGAAGCTCGGTGAGATGTAGATGGGCAGGCACAGCGGAATGCACCCGAAGCACAGCGGCACGCTCCGTCGCCCGCGGCCGCCGTCGAAGCAGCAGAGGTTGTTGTCGGCCTCCACCGCCGAGTAGTCCCTCATCACGTCCTCCTCCTCCACCGCAAACGACATCCCCGCTCCTCCCATCTCGTCCTCTATTTCTTCTTCTTCTTCGACTTCTTCATCCCTCTCGTTCTCTTCCAACTTCATCTCTTCTTCTTCATCTTCGTCATCTTCAAAATATTTTGTAGAGGGTGGCGGCGGAGCTGGGGTGGAGTGTGAACCCACAGCGCTGGACCCCGTCCCCAAGGTGGCGCCTGCCGCCGGGGAAGTGCCACGGCTGCCCTCCGCTGCCTGCTGGTCCGCCTGCATCGGGCCCCGTGCACAGAAGTACAAACCAGACTCAAGGGAAGAGGAGGTGGTGTCCAAGGGTGCAGAGAGGAGCGAAGTAGTAGTAAGCTTTTGTCAACTTGGGTTTGAGTTCACCCATTGTTCGCCGATGAAGAAACCCGAGGGAAACCCGATACAATCCTGGAAAATCGGCCAAAACCATTAAATTGGAATTGGCCAGCGCTTTTCGGCGTTTAATTCTCCAAATTCAGCGTTACATTGTCACCGAGGGAAATATGATAGGAATTTGAGTGCATTTTCGCGCCAATCGCGGGAGTTTTTTGTTTCCGTCGTCGAATTAGGTGGCGCGGATGGTTTCCTTTTCCCAAACTACTCACACAGTACTTCATTCAAGGGGCATGTAGCGCAGGAGGTAGTCGAGTTTGCCGTTCTCCTCGAGCTCCATCACTTGCCGGCAGTCGCCCACGCACTTGTCGTTTATGTACAGTTGTGGCACTTGAGCGTCGAGCCCGCCGTTACTCTGCATGAACTTTTGCAACAGCTCCGGGCTGCAATCAATGTTGAGCTCCTCGAACCGGATCTAATAGTAAAGTGAAGATAACACAGAGAAGGCAATCGGTCAGACGTGCACGCCATGTCACCGATGATTGTTGCTCACCTTCTTGGCACGCAGTAGCTCTCTTAGAGTTCGTTGCTCACGGAGCACTTGATGACTCGCGCTTGTCTCCGAGGACACCCAGAGACTTACCTGTGCATCAAGTCAAGTCAATCAATGTAACAGATGACGAAGGGCCAGAGGAAGGAGGGAATGAATTACCTTGCTGGCATTAGGTTGGGCCGTGGACGCTGGTGAAGCAGCTTCCTTTGACCGTCTGCGAGAACCTATAGATACATATCGGCTGCCCTTGCTTCCGCTGCCCGAGGACAGCCACTGAGGCCGTTCTGGAGTTGCAGTCGCTGGTCGAGTTGCGGGCAAGGTGGGCGCCGACGCCGATACTTGCCTCGTCGGCATATCGGAGTCAAAGATCGAATCCAAGAGGTCTTCTGTACTGTGGAAAGTTGCTCGCCTTCGCTCAGCTTCGTCGGGATCCAAAGTTTCAGCGTTCTCGATGGCAGGATAGGATCCTTCCTTTGCTCTCTGGCTACCGTTGTTGTTGGCACTGGAATCATCTAAGGGTGGAGAGGCAGGCGTATCGAGGTCACTGTAGCTCTTGTTATCTTTGTCGCTGTCAGTTGCGGCGGTTGTAGTCGAAGTGGGCTCCTTCTCCACGTTGCGCGCTACTAGCGGAGATCCCGAGGGCTTCCTTACTACAGGCATCGGTTCTGCAGCATCCGTTTGGAAGCACCTGATCGTCGATCGGAGGTGTCAGATGTACGGAACATGTGTTCTGGAGGTGGGATGCTACGTACCAGTCAAGCAGTTGAGAGGCAAGGGCGATTGTGCTCTTCCTCTTCTCTGATAGGCGATTTGATTTGAATTGAGACGCAGTCAACTTGCGGCTTCGCTCATCCAACTCACCCTTTAAGAGGGTGTCCACTTCCTCCACAAATGGGTCCGTTGCTAAAGAACCAACATTAGAATCGAGACGTCAAGAGAGTACAATGACATCAGGAGGATGAACCTTCGCTGTCGCTTGTGAGTGTGGTATCACTGTCCTCCGTGTCTTCCTTGTGCTGAGACAATTGCTCGGCGACAAAGGACACCTAATCCAACGGTATATTTGAGTAACAGAGATCTCTTCTAAGTTCGAACTGAGACTATACCTTTGGGGATCGTGAGAGGCTTGATGATCTCGCAGCATCAGCAGAGATATGTTTACCATTTCGAGGTTTCTATTTAGCAGGGATGGTATGAGCAAACGTTCGCCAAGGGCTGAGGGATAGAACAGAGATACGCACCGCAGCGGAGACGCTGGAGAATCGGCCTTCCCAGTTCTTCTTTTCCTTTTCAAGGAGAGAGAGCCAGGTACGATAGTAATCCACCTGCCTCTCAAGGTTTTGCCAGAATAGCTGGGCAAATCTAGCTTGTCTAGTTCGCTCCATATCCTGAGTTGATGGAATGAGCAATCGGGGGCCTTCAAGGAAGAAGGATGATACGCACGATGAGATCCTCTAACATTTGAGCTCGCCACTCATCGAATTCTATTTGCAAATTCTTAAGATCGATGCTCTGCACACCAGGAAAAACAGTTAACAGTTGGCCTAACTAAGGGCTTCTGTTTGGGAGATGTATGTACATCAGATATGATGTTTGCGGGGTTCTGTTTGTTCTTCTTGGTTCGTTCCTTCTTGATCGACTTTTCATACTTCTTCATCTTTTGTGTGTATGCCGCGTGACGCCTCTTGTATTCTTTCTCCAATGCCTGCATAAGTGTCAGAGTGCAAGTTATTGAACTGGATTTCATGAATACGTGCGGTAGAATCCATGTTCCGTACCACTACATCGGACACCCCTTCATACAAGTGAAACTGTTCTGCAAAGCCTTCTTCCGAGAAGATTGGTCGCTGCAAACACAAGAGTTAGCTAACTCGCCTCGAACATCAGGAATAACCTGAAGAGCAACGAACCAGAGAGTGCTGCTGTAGCTGCATCATACCGCCCCAGCTCAACGCCATGGACTCGATGATATCGCCTACGATGAGTGGACTGGTGTGAGCTTTTCTACAGGGCGTACATATTGTAAGCGAAAGCTTGGATACGTACAGTGTTCATCTGAGTTAGGAGCAGTTTTAGCAATTTTGAGCATGGATTGTGACATGTCGTCACCCACCTCTGCCGTCTCTGTTGTTGTGAGCAGGAGCGAGAATTTCAGCAACAGAAAAAAGTCTCATCTTTTCTTGAAGCGAACCTTGCAAGGCCTCCGAGTACTTGTTGGCACTTTTGAAGAATGAGATGAAAGCGAGGGAGTTCTTCTTCTGGGTCTGCACATGTATGTGTAAGCCCAAGTTTAGTTGGATCCTCCAAATTACGATCGGAGGAGACGGAACAAGTTCACTCACGATCCCGAAATTTCCCCCATCCGCGATTGATAATACACTCATTGATGAGGCATCAGTGACAGAATCAGTGCAGGTGTAGGACGGAGGAGACATCACGTACGTGGAAGAGCTCGTTGAGTTGTGTATCAAGAATGTTGCGGTCCATCTGGGTATCGACGCTGCCACGAGGAATCAGACTGACCAAGAGAAAGAACGCGTGTATCCATCAGTAAGCGAGGTCAGGGAGGTGGGAAGGAAAGACATGGCGTACTCGTCGTCAGACATAGTAGGAAGGTCACTAACTGACGACGAAGTGGATGGAATAATCTTGCTTCCTCCTCCTCCTCCTCCTCCTCCCCGGCCTCCCTTGTTGACACTCACCTCCCCGCTCTCCTGCGCTATGGAGCGATCGCTCTCGGTCCGGCGCATCAAGCCACTGGACCCACCACCACCACCGCCACTGCCACCACCAGCCGCACGACCCGACGCGCCTTCATCGCTGCGCTGCAGGTCGGGCACTGGCCGCATCCCGCGCTCCGACTCAGTGCCCGCCACGCGCTTGGCTTGGCTACCGGACTTACGGAAGAAGAGCGAGTTCGTCAGAGAAGACGAGGGACGCGAACGCAAGTCGTCGTCCGCTGTTGCTGCTGTTGCTGCTGCTGGGGCAGGCGGCACCTTGCCTGCACCTTGCGTGCCTCCATTATTAGTAGTCGTGGCTGCGGACGTTGTGGAGGCGGTTCGCCACGCAATGGGTAGGCTCATGACGGGCCACGCTCGGGTTGGGTTGTATCTGAGTTGTACAACTGTCTCTTCCTCTTCTTCTTCTTCGTCGACACTCGCGTCTTGTGCGCGTGTTTCCCAGCGCCCCTTTTCCGTTGTTACCGCCGTGCCGCTGTCTCCGCGAGAACCTTCTTCAAGGTCGCCGCTTTTTTCGATCTTTGTCGCCGCAGGGGGGAGGGCTTCGTTTTTTTCGATCTTTTGAAGATGAGAGGAAGGCGAAGAAGATGAAGGCTCCGATGCGGGAGATTCGCAGCAACCTAATAGTGCCTCGCACCGGGCTGCGGAGTTCTGATCCTTCTCCGGATGGGGAGAAGATGATGCTGAACGATTGGGTCCTTCTCCACCACGTTCAGACCGGTCCGCGTCGGCTTGTTGCCCTTCCTTGGTGTCTTTGCTGCGACCTGATTCCCTTGTTAGTACTGGGTGCCCTGTTGTGCCGAAGATATTACCTTCTTTTCAAATTCCATCATCGTTGGCGCAATGTGGTGAGTCAACATTTTCCAAATATCTTAAAATCTGATCATAATTTGGCCAGAGATAAAGAGAAATTTGAAATATGCATCCGCTCTGGGAAGTTTCCTGTGCCCTTCCAGCAGCCGAGCGGGAGCACCGCGCGACAGAGGTGGAGCACCTTGATGAAGCAGGGTCTGGCTGGATGCTGACACACCACCCTGGGCATTGGGCCTGCTCTTGGTTGAGTGGTTGGCAGAGTCGGTGCGTGCGAAGAGCCATCGAGTGCGTCCTGCAGCCAAGGCCGCCGCTTCTTCGTGCGAGATGCGGGCCGACACCACACTGCGCCTGTCTGGCGAGGAGGCTGGCTCCTCGTACGTTCGCACGTTCGCGTAGGACACGGCACGTATGCCCAAGGGAGAAGGCCCTGGCGGTCTCTTCCTGACCACAGGCCGTGGGGAACCGGCGTTCCATGCGGCCAGGGACATAACTGTCGGTGTCTGCGGTGGTGCTGGGACGGGTATTACCAACACAATACACGCTAACGTCATGAAAGCAGCTAGGCGCTAGCGGGGGAATGTGACACTGACCGGTAGGAGAATTGCAGTCGAACCGGCGCACACCAATTGGCCACTGCTACCGCCCAAATTCCCAAGCCTACGTTGGGCCAGCTGGCCTTTGGCGGGCTGGTGTTGTTGCTCCTGCTGTGGCAGCTGCTTGTGAAAGGCGAGGCGAGACGGCCGTGGGTCCTGTCGGTGGTGGATCGGGTCGCGGCAGGAATGTGCTGTAGTTGATCAAGCTGGCCTCCTTCTGCATCCCTTGGAAGCACTCGGGCAGCTGGCGTTCCCTTATTCAATATAGTATATCCGGCTCAAGTATGTCCTCCTTTTCTGTCTCTTCCTTGTTCTGCACATAAGTTATCTTCTTTGTGCTTGATGGAGGGAGAGATCGTACCTTTCAGGCTGAGCTTCATCGTGGGCAAGATCGTCATCTCGAGCAACTTGAAGGCCTGCTGAGAATTGCCTTGAGTCCAACCGGCTCGGCAGTGGAGAGCACGCTGGCATTAGAACGAACGCTGGCGTTGAGGATGGATCGACTCACACTTAGATCTGTGCTGCAGGTCGACGTATCTGTGCAATTGCCAAGATCATTCAGGTCAGAGATCGGATAAGAGAAAATGCAATTTTAATGATGACATACCTGGTTGCTCATCGTTCCATCTCTTGCTCCTTGGGATGTGAACAGAGATGCCGGATGTGGGCGGTTTGACGTCGTAGCTCCCTGGGCCGGGTATCTCTGGCGGCTTCTCCGTGAATCGCTTGCTCTT
>CDEZ01022611.1:0-14052 GCA_000826365.1 Acanthamoeba royreba | reverse complement strand
ACGAACCTGAACATTTCTCAAGTTCTCAATAAGCTTAATCTTGGTCTTCTCCAGATACTTGGGATCGTTCAAGTTCTCCATGTTCGAGGGTGAAAGGTGGAGCCTGAAATCAGGGCCGTAGTACTCGAGGTAGTCATTGAAAGGCAGTTCTGTGGCAAACATAAGAGGACTGTCAGAAAAGTTTGGATGAAGGTAAAAGGTGGATTGGTACCGTCATTGATGTCCTTCTTGAGCAGAAGGGCAGTTTCGTAGGTCCAACAGCGAGCAACGTTGCGGATAGTGTAGCCGCCGCCACCGAGGACGAGAAGAGGCAATCCGAAGCTCTGTACAAATTCAACACAAGCGCCATGGCCCTTGAGGGATAGATTGAAGCAGCCGAGACGATCACCGGAAAGCGAATCCGCGCCGCACTGCAGCACCACTGCGCCTGGACGATACCAGTCCATCACCTTCTGGATGATCGGCTTGAAGATGTTCTCATAGCTCTCGTCATCTATGCCGTCCCTCAGTGGGAAGTTGACCGAATAGTACTTGCCCTTGCCCGCTCCAATGTCCTAGTTAGAATGTTCAGTGTTAGTGCTGATTATGAAAATCGGTTGTGTATTCAGCGGCAGCGCCACTTACCCGAATGTCGCCCGTGCCCGGGAAGTACTCGCCGTACTTGTGGAAGGACACTGTCATGACTCGATCCGTAGTGTAGAAAGCCTCTTCCACACCATCACCGTGGTGAATGTCGATATCAATATACAGCACTCTTGCGTGGTATTTGAGCAGCTCGAGAATGCCCAGCACGATATCGTTGATGTAGCAGAAGCCCGACGCCTCTGACTTCTTCGCGTGGTGCAGGCCGCCGGCCCAATTAATCGCGATGTCGGCCTCGCCGTGGTTGAGCTTTACAGCACCGCCTGCGAGCGACACACATAAAAAAAGCCGATACATTAGGACCCAGAGCACGACTGCCCACTCAAAGCCAAGCAACAGAAGACGACAGAAAGAGATGCATGCGTACCGATCGATCCACCAGATGAGATCTGGCAGAACTGATACATTCCATCAAAGACTGGACAATCTTCTCCTACGTTGACTGTGCACACAAACCGCCGGCGCCACCACACCACAGTTAACAACACCGAGTGTCAGTAAATCCAAAGAGGGAAGAGATGAAAAGGCTGAGGATTGAGGATTCTCTGTGTGTGTGTGGGTGTGCACATCCTTCCTCGTCCTCACACATAAAAGAAGGTCAAAGCCGGGCCGCGTACATCTCTGCAGCTGCTTCGTGTACTCGTTCATGTTGTCCGGTGTGATCAGCCTCAGGAATTTGACATAGTCCTCAGCGTGGAACTGGGACATCTCCTGCTTTGTGGCATGCCTCGGCCGATAGATCTTCATCTGCTTGTAGAGGCCATAGTTGAGCAGCAGGTTGTGGGTCATCCTGATCCTGTGTGGCTTCATCGGATGACCGTTGCCGTAGTAGTAATTGCCCACATCCCCTGCACCGAGCGATCAATCCAATAAAAATGGAGAAGAGAGAGATGAGAATTCCATTTAGATCCCCCACTCGTGGGAAAGAAAATCATCGATGTCGGTAGGAATGGGAAAAATGGGGTCCACACGCATTTTAAAAAAATATTTAAGAAATGTAGATATAAGCACGTACCGTCGTAGAAGTAGCAGATCCTCTGTTTACTCATTCTCTCTTGTGTTGATTTTACACTTCGGCGTGGAGGACGAGTGAGCGGTGGATCACGGCAGTGGCGTGATCTCTGGCTACAACCAAGAATTATTTTTTTCACTTTTCAAAAAGTAGCCGGTTGTCACAAGCGAAATATTTGGGAAAAGTTGTAAATCTTCGAAATGCGAGATAAACGCCACCTTAAATTGTGAAGCCAATAACTCCGTCGGAGTTTCTTTTTGCTTTTTCCTTGGTTTTCTTTGTCGACGTATATTCTGGGTAACACGCAAGCCTCTGCTGGTGTTCATCGTTGTTGCCCACGCAATCGATTACCACTGCGATCATCATCGTGCTGCCCGGAAAGACACCTGAGATCCCAGGTGCGGCATCAAATTAACGCAGAAGGAATTCTAAATCCTATCCTTATCGATCCAATTCATTCAAGTAGAGAGATAAAATGAGCATTAAAATCAACATCAAGTGGGGCAAAGAGAAGATCAACGATGTGGAGGTTGATCCCTCGGAGACCGGCCTTACACTCAAGAGCCAGATCTTCGCGCTCACCGGTGTGCCTCCTGAGCGTCAGAAACGTACGTTGTCTGCGTGCAACCACTGGCGGCGGCACCACGCGTAGTGCCTCTGGCGTGTGTAGAGCATGTGTGCTGACGCGACGTGGTGCCCAATAGTGATGGGTCTGAAGATGCTCAAGGCCGGCAAGCTGGAGGACGACACTCCCCTCAGTGACCTCAAACTGACCAACGTACGTGCATGCAACGACAACGGAAGCCGTGTGCGGTGCCACTGTAAACTCACTTACTTGGCTTGTTTTTTTGCTTTATATGAAGGGACAAACGGTGATGCTGGTGGGCACCGCTGGCGAGCTGCCCAAGGAGCCGCCGAAGCCTGTTGTCTTTGTAGAGGACCTGCCGGAGGACCAGATAAACGAGAACGTGGAGTTTCTTCATCCTCCCGGCCTCAATAACCTCGGCAACACTTGCTATCTCAACTCTACATTGCAGTGCCTTAAGGCCATCCCCGAGCTGGATGAGGCTCTGAAGAGGTACCATCGTTCCTACAATTGTTGCTATTGATGTTGTATGCTCACTCGTGTAACACCTCTTGAATGCAGTTACGCAGGAGCTAATTCAGAAGATGTTGACCACAGCATCACAGCATCCTTGCGCGATCTTTTCAAAACACTGGATCATACCAACAAGCCCGTCCCGCCAATGCTTTTTGTTCACCTGTTCCGCTCAGCCTTCCCTCAATTCAATCAACGCACAGAAAGGGGATACGCTCAGCAGGACGCTGTACGTCTTCACAATTATTCTTTATTGGTGCCAACAGAGGCTCATAAAAGTACCAACATTGGTCTTACAGGAAGAATGCTGGAGTACACTCGTCCGCTGTCTCTCGCAGAAACTGCCAGCGATAAAGTTGGGTGATGGATCCTCATCCACCTCCACGGGGAATGGCGCGGTAAATCAACTCTTCTCCGGTGACATCGTGTCCACGTACACTTGTAAGGAGGCACCCGAAGAGAAGCTTGTACAGAAGGAAACCTTCACGAAGCTGATGTGCCACATTAACAACAAAACCAACTTCCTTCTAAACGGCCTCAAGGAGGTTCGCTCCCCACCGGTGCTTGATTGAGCATCTTTTCTAATCGCGTTCATTATATAGAGTTTGAAGGAGGAGATTGAAAAGAGATCGCAGACGCTGCAGCGAGACGCTGTGTTCGAAAAAGAGGGTCAGATCACACGTCTGCCTTACTATTTGAATGTGCAGTTCGTTCGCTTCTTCTGGAAGACCGGCACGGATGGAGGAAACAAAGCCAAGATTGTCAAGGTGCGCAATCAAAACAGCTATGTGTTGAGTTCTATTCTGATTGACTAATTAATATGAATAGCCTGTTGAATTCCCAATGGTATTGGATCTTTACGACCTCTGTGCCGATGATCTCAAGGCAGTTCTGAAGGAGCACCGAAACATCCTGTCCGCGAGAGAGGAAGTCCGGCTACAAAACCGACATGGGTCTACTAACAAGGGCAAGGTTTGTGGTGTTTACATTGAACCATTACACGGAATTCCCTCTTACGTCTACTTTGGCAGGAGAAGGATGGTGAGAAGACTGCCGGCGACGAGGCAATGGAGCTTGAGAAAGAACTGCCTGCCCTTTGGGAACAGAAGCCGCTGCAGAATGAAACTGGCCTCTACGAGCTCTACGCTGTGCTCACTCACAAGGGCCGTGATGCCGACAGCGGCCACTACGTCGCGTGGACCAAACAATCTGATGGTACATTCCTTACTGCGCCCAGACCGACTGAGTGTGATTCTCACTCGCGAATCATCCATCCACGTCACTCTATCTGACAGATAACTGGCTATGCTTCGATGACGACACTGTGAAACACTACAAAGATAACGACATCAAGCAGCTTGTGGGCAAGGGTGGAGCGGATTGGCACATTGCCTACCTGTGCTTTTACAGGACCAAGAAGCCTGAGTGACCTCCATGATGTCGGCCAGATTAATTCGGACACATGTTCTGGATTTCGGCCTTATTATGGCCCAATAGCATTCTTTTTTGACATTTGTGGTACCCCACAAGCTGTAGGGCCCGCACTACGTACTTCTACACTCGTTCACGCGACCAGCTCTTCCTTCTCACTCCCGACCAAGTGTTGTGTTTCCTGAAGACGGTGGCTGCGTGCCCGCAGTACCTTCGCGCGAAGTTTCTCTGGTAGCGCGTGTTCAACTCGAACTTCCTGTCTCCTTTCTGTGTGCGCGGTCGGCACTCTTGTCCGCCGTGTAAATCAGGCGCTTCGGCCTATTTCTCCCTGTCGACGTTTGTGACGCAGAAAAGAGAGAGGATTTCCCCGCCAGTCTGTGCGCGGCCACGCGGAGAGAACCTGACCTTCGCAGCTGTCCCTCCCGCGCGCACCATCCACGGCCGGTCCGCGTTGCCGCCGTTCTTCGTGGCCAGATCGAGCCAAATTCCCACTCTCTTTCCTTCATCTCTTCCACTTTCCCCTCATCCTCCTACCTCCCCTTCCTTCGTCTTCCTCATCTTTCTTCAATTCACCCCATCTTGAAAATCTCTGATCCAGCTCACACATTATTCTCTTTTCTGCATTATTTTTTTCAAGAAGATCTTCTCTCGACCCCTCTTCTTGTCTTCCATCCCCGTCATTGCTACAAATACATGTGAAAGAGGATGAATTTCAAAGACATATCTTGGTGGTCCGTGCTCAAGGTCCTCATCCTCGTCCTCATCGCCGGTGGCGCTGCGACATTACTCCTCCTCTTCTTCATCCCCGGGTCGCCGCTCGAGGATGTGCTACTTGACTTCCTAGAATGGCTCGAGGAGTTACCCAAATGGCAGGGAATCCTCATGCTCACCCTCGTCGAGACCATTTGCACGGTCCTCATCCTTCCTGCTACCCCGCTCAATCTTGCTTCGGGTTTCCTCTTCGGCGTGTGGTGGGGCTCTCTCATCTCTGTTGTACGTACCCCTTGCGCACATTGCCTCTACACGCGCACCATCGATCGATGATGCCACGTGTAGCGCTATTTTTAAAAATCAAAAGCGAACCACTGTTATTTTTGATTGGAAATGGAAAAATATTTTCTGCTTCTATAAATTAATTGTGAAAAAAATATTTTTGATCTCACGTAGAATAAATCAAAGAGTTTTTTATTTTTAATTATTTGCTGACCGCGTGGATGTGGTGAACAGTCGAGCACGGATATGGCGTCGGTGATTTCTTTCTTTATCGGACGATATCTGGCGCGAGGGTGGGCGGAGCGAGAGATCGAGAAGCGACCCAAGTTCAAGGCGGTCGACGTGGCCGTGGAGAAGCAGGGCATGTGGATCATCATCCTCGTGCGCTTCTCGCCAGTTTTCCCCTTTGGCTTGTGGTACCGTATCCCTCTTCTCCTACTCATCATCGTGATGAACACGGCCACATTCTCCTGACCTTTGCGGCCAGCTTTACTGGCTCAACAAGTGCACTCATTGTTCCTTCGCTAACAATCCTTCTTCTTATATGCAGTAACTATCTGTTCGGCCTTACGAAAGTCGGCTTTTGGAAGTACTGGATAGCGACCACAGTTGGCCTGCTTCCGTACACGATCGCGTACACCTACCTGGGTTCGCTGATGCGGCAACTTACTGATATCTTTGCGGACGACTCTACGGACTCAACACAACAAATCATTTTCTTGAGTATTGGCGGGGTACGTTACTGTTGCACGCACGATGAAGCCAGGTTGAACTTGGCTAACGGCTGGTGATGATGTCTTACTTGCAGGGGGCTACATTAATGACAATCGTTGTAGTGGCGTGGATCACACGGCGTGCCTTGAAGAATGCCACCAAGGAATACGAGGATAGTTTAATACGACCGGGAGCGCCCGATCCAGACCTTGAGGGTACCTGCCTTACTGTTGATACTCGTTACTTTGGCAGATTGCTCACACGATTTCTCTCACCACACAGCTGTCCTCGCGGAAGAGGAAGAGACTCTGGATGAAGACAAGACAGTGTACCATCGCATACCCGATCCACATAAGCAAGCTAATGGCGCAGTTAAGGTATACGACAGCACTGGCTTGCTTATCCCTGCTAGCGAGCGGACTTGAGGTGGCGCTATGTTGCGTGTGCTTGTGTATGTATGTCTGTATGTTGTGTGTTATTTATTTCTTAAAGGTGATTAAATTAATAATAACTGTCATCACAAATAATCACCTCATAAGAAATGCAAAGCTCACTCCTGTCCTTCTGTCTCTGTACAGGTGCGGACATCAAGCTACGAGGCGCAGCCATGACCAGTTCTTAGGACGCACGAAAGGGGAGGGACGCTCACTCTCGGGTGGAGAGCCTGGCAATTTTGCTATCGTACGCGTGGCGTACAGACCCCCTCTTAGCGAGGCCTGCCGAGTGGGTGGCCCTGTCTTCGTGCTCATCGATTGGTTGTAAATAGTACACAACGTCTTACCTTCTTCTTACACAAGCACTTCTGGTTAGTTTTAGCCCAATGGGACACGTGCCTGGAGTGGGTGTGAAAATCAGAGGAAGCAATCATCTTAGGCGCACAGTCTAGATCGTGACGGCTGGTTAACTGGCCAAGGCGAATGGCAGTGGGTCTTCTTGTGTGCTCAGAACCCTCTGCTGGTGCACATATCTCAGATGTTTCGCGGAAGGTTTCCAAATTTTTCAGCTGCCCGTTGTTTTTTTGGCGCCATTTCAAAAAAAAGTGAAAACGAAACGCTTAATTTTAGTCTCCAAAAAACAGGCGGAGCGATGGAACACCAACATGAGGGGATCAACTTCTTCGCCGTGCGCAGAGCCAAGACACTTCTCAAGCAGTTACAGACTTCGACTCTCGCCGCGCTCTGGCGTTCGTTCTTGCCTGACCCGCCTGCGCGCCGGAACGACCTCATCGCGGGGTTGGCCAAACTTATCGAACGTTATGGACATCGACTTATCACGGAACTTCCCAAACTCGATGTACTGCGCTCCATTGCTGTTACCTTGAATGTACCTCTTTCCGGTTCTACGTCAGCAAAGAGAGTCGAGTGCAAGAAGCGCATACTGGAGTATCTCGATGATAACGGCGTCGAGTGGACGCTCAACCATCTGGACGACGTGCAGCTCACTGCCCTCTCCGACGTAACCCTAACCCTTCACTCTTTTCTGGTCGTCTTCAGCTGATTGTCAGTATCTTCGACGCAGGCATTGGGGATCAAGCTCGTGGCGGAAGGTAGCGCGCCTATCAGCAGAGATCAGCGAAGTGTGAGCGTTCGTGCAGCCATCAACAGGTACGAAACAAACGAAACTAGTGCTCCAGTTTAACTGACACGTCCTCATGTGTTCCTATATTGCAGTGCAGGGCTGCGCACTTTCATGGAGGCAGTACATTCGCAGCCGCTGATTGAATTGATGGCAACTGATGCAAAAATCAACTTGATGGAGAATGGGTCCAAGAGAAAACGAAGGACCATCATCAACGACCTCATCAACGAGCCTGAAGATCCGCAACAGCAACATATCAAAGAGATGGTCGTAGAAGTCACGAGAAAGGGCGATGCCGAGCAGCTAGATCCTGCTACAGAAAAGCCACCGGAGATGGTTGCTAACGTCGTGCCCAGCACAAGCACAGAGACACCGACTACGGACAGCGGTCGGAGCGGCAACAAGCATTTCAAGATGCTGGCGCTAGTGAAGAATGAGGGCTCTCGATCAGGCCAGACAACTTTGAGCACGACGTTAACCGAACATGTCACCACTAACAAGGTAATCTTGGATGTTCGCGAAGCACTCTGATCTGATTAATTGCGTGGCCCGAAGACGCCTGTGAAGGTGGCGACAACACAACACCACCAGCAGCAGGTGAACATGGAGCAGAAGCAGCAGACGTTACCCGTTGAGAAACCAGCTCGTGAGTCTTCTGTCGTGCAAAACGTCCTCTCTGGCCTCTCTCTCGATGAGTACATTCCACTATTCGAGCAAGAGGTACTCTTGATGGTTCTCTCTTTCTTCATCATGTGGAATCACTCTGATCCTTGGGAATGTCTCTCTAGAAAATCGATGAAGCTGCCCTTGTCCTGCTTGACGATGGCCTCCTCAAGCAGATGGGCCTCCCCATCGGTCCCCGCGTGAAGCTCCTTCACAAGATCGCCACGCTTAAGCAATCCACCATCACTGCCATCGAAGCTCCTTCCCCATCAAGCCTTCCTGCACAGCCACAGCCACAGCCGCCCAAGCCGTCCTCACCGCCTCGGACCGTCAGGCAATCCACGTTGGATGTTCAGCCACCATCAACCTCACCCGAGCCTAAGGGGACCAAGTCCCGGAGGAAGTCAGCAGGACCAGAGGAAGTGGCCAAGTCAAGCCATGAACAGCAGGAAGAAAGACCACGCAAGAAGCAGCGGCGACGCCTGTCGGAGCTTGATCACTTGAGGGTGCAGATGCAGAAGTGGACCTCGCGAGAAGAGCGTAAGGTGAGGAGGATAAGCCTGCCTGATCCTATCCCGACATTACCTCTCGACGTTCCGCCAGCCATGCCCCAGCCGGAGACCACCGCAGCAGCAACCGCAGCGGGCGTCATTCATCTCGAATGATCAAGTGCATACATCACCGAAACCACGCAATGGGCGAGAGGATGTAAGTCAACAAAGAAACAGGAGGGGAGTAGTACTCTTATGTGATACGATTGTGCAGATTGTCATTGTGATTATGCCTTCATGTGTGCACCTAGTGCAGCAGTTACTGGCGACCCAGCGTTCCTCCAATGCCTGGCCGTTGACTGGATGATGTCCATTTTGTTGTGGTAACACCCAAAGCTGGACTTCTTCCGGCTTGGACGGAGGGCCCATTGCTCCCACGCCTGCTGCACATCTACCCGTTCGCGAAGTGTAAGAGAAGAGTGATCACTCTGACCTGTTGTATGCACAGGAAGAAATATTATCTCTGCAAAGCCCTGCGTACCCTGCTCCATGCTGATGGTCTGCTGGGCTGAGTCGGCCGACTCCGCTTTTCCCCTTCGTAGACGAAACAGGTTTTCTCGTTACGAAATGATTTCGAAAAAACTTCTGCAAAAAGCACAACTAGACCTAGGTTGTTTGGTTACTGCTCGGGGCAACCATTATCCCTTGCCCATTGGAGTATGTCATCTCCCACACCCACTTCATCAAGGTAAGCAAGAGACTTCCAGGGACAGCCATTGGCGCGAGCCCACTGCAGTATCTCGAGGTGCCCTTGCTGGGCCGCACGAGTACAAGTCCACTCATCCCATGGACAACCGTTGGCGCGCGCCCATCGCAGAACTTCCAGTTGACCTTCGCCGGCAGCCCTTTCACAAGTCAGCTCATCCCACGGACAGCCGTTCGCCCTCGCCCATTGCAGAATCCTCAATTCTCCTGCAGCGGCAGCGCTGGCGCAGGTGCGCTCGTCCCAAGGACAGTCGTTAGCGCGCAACCACTGTAAGATCTCCAGGTGACCACCGTCATGCTTCCGTCCATGCACTTCCATGCCACCTGCGGCACAGGCGCACGTGAATTCGTCCCACGGCGCGCCGTCAGCGCGCGCCCATTGCAGTACTTTCAGATGGCCAGCTTGGGCAGCGCCAGCACAGGCGTCCCTCTCCCAAGGGCAGTCTTGGGCGCGCGCCCATTGTACCATCTCGATATGGCCTTCACACGCTGCGAACTTGGTGACCATCTCGCCCATGGGGCAGCCTTTGGCGTGCAGCCACCGAAGCACTTCAAACTTGCCTTTTGCTGCAGCGACTTGACAGGTCCTCTCATCCCAGGGGCATCCCTGTTCATGCAGCCACTGCAAAACATCAAGACTCCCTCCTGCCGAAGCAGCCGTGTGGCGATCCAACACGTTATGACCGTTGTCGTGCAGCCACTTCACCACATGCAGATGGCCTCTAGCGGCTGCGTTGTTTTCTGCGCTGATCACGGGGCAGCCATTCAGTTGGACCCATATCAACAAGTCCAGTTTGCCAGAGGAGGCTGCCTTTTGAGCTGTGATAAAGTCCCATGGGCACCCGTTGGCGCGCGCCCATTGAAGCACTTCAAGATGACCTCCGGCGGCAGCCTGCTCGCAGGTTTCCTCGTTCCATGCGCAACCGTTTGCGCGCGCCCATTGCAAGATCTCGAGATGTCCTCCTGTGGCCGCGGCGGCGCAGGTCTGCTCCCCCCATGGACATCCGTTGGCGCGCGCCCATTGAAGCACTTCCAGATGACCTGCTTTGGCAGCTAACTCACAAGTCCGATGGTCCCAGTGGCACCCGTTAGTGCGCGCCCATTGCAGTGCTTGGAGCTGTCCTTGCTCAGCTGCCGCCTCACAAGTGAACCTGTTCCAGAGGCAGCCGTTGGAGCGCGCCCACTTCAATAGGTCGACATGTCCCGCCCTGGCTGCACTGGCACAGGTCTGCTCGTCCCATGAACATCCGTTGGCGCGCGCCCATTGCAAAACTTCGAGATGGCCTGCCTGGGCGGCGCGCGCACAAGTCCATCGGTCCCACGGGCAGCCGTTTGCGCGCGCCCATTGCAACACTTCGAGATGGCCACCTTGAGCAGCAGCAGCACAGGTCTTCTCGTTCCAGTGGCACCCGTTGGCACGCGCCCATTGAAGCACTCCGAGCCGGCCGGCGGCCGCCAGCTGTATGGCGAAGTCCTTCCCCGCCGTTATCCTTCTTCTGCCCGATGTCTGTTCCCTCTCTTGTTGGAGTAGAGTGTTCCACTGGCGGCACACAAGCCTACAGCAAGGCAAGGATAGCTCATCCACATTGTTCAGTATAACGCCGACCAACTCTATCATCAACGCCTGGAAAGTCAGAGTTGCGTCACAGCTAGTGCTACTGGTGTCGTTAGGCAGGTCCATTGTTGTCTGAAGAAAGAGTTGCTGGACGTACTAGTTGTCGGGTATCAATCACTCTCAACTGTGAGAGCCCGATACAGTCAGTCGGGAGTCTTTCTGTGGAAGGCCACCAGATATGACTCCGCTGCTTAGGTCCACAAATGACTGGAATTCCAACGCCGTGCAAGACTAAGAAAGAGTGGCATGGTCATCAGCAACATTCTAGAACTCCGAGAAGAATGTCGTTACCAAGTTCGTTTCGAACACGCAGTCTTCTCCGTAGGATGTCCATCGCTTTTTGCATCTTCACTCTCCTTTTTTTGTGTTTGTCTTTCTGTGTCCTCCGAGCTTCGAACACAAGAAACAGATGCAAAAGGGATCTGCGGAGCGAAATAGGGAACGACGGGAGACCACCTGTAAAATGTCTTCATTGCGGACATGTAATGAACGTACAAGTACAAGTTCAGCCAGTGCCAGAAGAAGAGGAAGCAAGGGACGAAGACGACGCTGAAGATGGCGGCGGAGCCTTCCATTCCACGACTTCAGGATACTGAATGCCTAGCTGGTGCAGTACATCGTCAAAGCCGAGATCCCGCGCCAGGTCGTAGCTGCAAGGGCATAGCCTGGGTCAGATATTGGATTGATAGGATGGAGGACAATCAACGCGTACGCAATAAACTTGTCGCTGGTGGCAATTAGGAACTTCTTGCAGTTGGGCGTAAGTGCAGTGCGCTGCTGGTCGCTCTTGAAGCGCTGTATAAGGTCGGTATAGAGTGATATATCGTAGGGTAAATGCTGCCACAGTTCCTCCACAAAACTCGGCTGGCCCGAGACGATTGCATGTTGATACACGGCTGGCAGCCACTCACTGAAAGAAAAGAAATAGTTCGTGAGGAGAGGCCAAGAGGAGAGAAAACGAGGAAGCCATACTTGAGCCGATGCAAATCGTAGGCACGAGCGAGTGTGATACCCTCGGCAAATGGTCGTACTCCCATTGTCTTACGGGCTTCGGGTGGAGTCAAGCCAACCAACCGTACCTCCGGACCGATCTGAAGTTGCATGCCGAGAAGGGAGGCCCAGGCCAAGCATTGTGAAGCCGTGCTGATGGTGGGGGATATTAGCATAAAGAGCAAGGCCAAGAAGAGCGAACGGCAGACAAACATACTTGAAGGAGCGTTCTTTGACGTAGTTATCGGCAGCGTCGAGGTAAAAACCCATAGCCTGGCCAAGTCCAGCGCGCCAGAGAAGGGAGCCCCAAGAGTTTTTGGCTGTTTCTATGGACTCCAATGCCTGTCAACAGAGGTGAGTGTGAGAACGGTGGGGTATCAATGTCAGAGTAGCGGACAAACCTGTGAGGTAAGGAAGTCGCCCATCTCATGGTGCATGTTGAAAGCAAGGAACATCATCATTATCTTTTCCTTATCGCCCGAGTGGTCGGACAGTAGATACTTGCTGATAGCCATGCGGAACTCCAGCGAATCCACATGCGTGCCGCGATAGGCGCTTCGCATAAGAAGCTGTGTGAGTGAAGACCTAAGTTAGAAACTGGGAACCACCGCAAAACAACACGAATGAGCGTACCTGCTCGAATTGGTCATATTTCATTAAAATATCCAACATGTACCGCAACTGATCGTAAGCCTTGATACCAGTGAGCAGACGGACGAGGAGCTTGAACGCCCTAGCGTCCACGTAGGTCGTTACCCGTTCCTTTACTAGATGGAGAACCATTTCTGAACCATGCAGGTTACATGCGAGAGCAAAGCAGTGATGCGCTCGCACTAGTAGTTCCACCTGCACATTGGGCAGATTAGACCAGTAAAACAGTTGCACATCAAAGAAGTTTATACCTCGCATTCGTGAGGGATCTGATCTTTGTTCTTGTTGATGAGGTAGACGAGCCTATTGCCCACTTCGCCGGGATCCTTTGACAGGTGGACAAACTGTGCGAAGTCGTCGTCGGACCATGCTGGGTCTATGCCCGTCTGTTCCTCCGCTCCGGGCAGTTTGCCCGAGTGCATGCTTGAGGTTCGCCAGGCACGTGATTGGCCTTGAACAGCCTTGAAGTAAGAATCGGCTATGTGCACTGCCACCTGGTATATACACGCGATTAAAATCAACTCCACAAGAACAAAACGGGATGGAATTACCTTAGCGTAGTTCAGTTGATAATGGGCAATAAAGGCATCGATCAGCGGGAAGAGGGTCTTTCCATGAAGTAGCAAAAAGAGGAGTAGATTGTATGGGTCTTTGACGTCAACATCTCCAAATGGAATCGAGAGCTGTACAGCAACCTTATACTTCACCACAATTTTCTCCGCGTGTTCCCTGCAGAGGTGTTAACCGTTGACTATGCGGTAGAATAAATGTCCAATGGGTCTTCGTACCGGCAGTATTGCACTAGCGTCGACATCCATTCGAGAACCTTTTGTTTGCCTGTCGTGCCGGATCCACTACCCATAGCTTCGGCGAAGTCCGTTCGCCCATAGAATTTGATCTTGAGCAGTTCAACAATTTCTGGGATTGCGCATAAGTGGAGGTGATTTATGATCATCGAAAGCTTATGGAAGTACTCGTGGGGAGCGAAGTGACTGGCGTAGATCCCTCAGCTATGGCATTCATGGCCCGGATGATCATCAAGTCGCGACCCTCAAGATTGAACTGATTGCCTGTAACATGGACTAGAGTCAATACATGAATTGTCACTCAGTCGTGGTGAAGCGGCGTACATAGACTTTCTGCTTTTTCTAACTTCGCTTCATTGATAAGCTTGCCCACTATTTCCTCTAACACACTCTCATCAATCCCTTCTTCCCCGATCTCCCTCGATCCATCACTGCCGAAGCACAGTGTTAGCTCTTTGCATTACCATAGTAAGAATGAGAGGCGCAAGTGCGTACCCTGACTCATTGGTGATGGACAACAGGAGGACACGGTTTTCAAGTTCTTGAATGAATTCTGGCGTGATTGGCCGAGTGGCCCAACCTTGCGTTGCCCACGCTGGTGG
>CDEZ01022610.1:0-12562 GCA_000826365.1 Acanthamoeba royreba | reverse complement strand
GAGATCGAAGAGGCCAAGGCCGCCGGCGCGCCTCCTCCCCCGCACAGCTCCGACCACGAGGTGGCCTGCACGACTCTGGACTTCCTTTTCGCCTCGCAGGATGCCTCGACGGCTTCGCTGACCTGGACCTGCGGCCTCGCCCTCACCTGCAACGCTGGTGTGCTCGAGCGGGTGCGCGAGGAGCAGCTCAAGGTGCGTCCCAACGACGAGCCCCTTACCACGGACCTTCTGGCGGCCATGCCCTTCACCAACCAGGTCGTGATGGAGCTCCTGCGCTACCGTCCGCCCGCCACGCTCGTGCCTCACATTGCCCTCAAGGACTTCCAGCTCACCGAGGAGGTGACCGTGCCTCAGGGCTCTCTCGTCGTGCCTTCGGTCTGGGGTGCCTGCCACCAGGGCTACACCAACCCCGACCAGTTCGACCCCGACCGCTTCAGCGCGGAGAGGGGTGAGGACAGGAAGTACGGCAAGAACTTCCTTACCTTCGGCAGCGGTCCTCACTACTGCCTCGGTAAGCAGTACGCCATCAACCACTTGATGACCTTCCTCTCCATCATGTCCGTCAACGTTGAGATGACCCGGCACCGCACTCCCGAGAGTGATACCATCGTCTACGGTCCCACCATCTTCCCCGGCGACGGCGTCATCGTCGACCTCAAGGAGAAGAAGTTCTACTAAATTCTCTCTTCCCCGAGCTTCAAGAGACAGCCCTCCTTTGCGCTAACTCAGAATTTGAACCTTTCCTGGATCAAGTCTCTTGGGCCTGCGCTGACGCACACGATTACTCTTTTCAACGCCGCCGAGACTCCATCGATGCATTTTATTGTATCATTTTGATTTGTACCCCTCATGATATCACCATACACTCCTCCCACTACTACTACCACTACATGCCGGCAGGACGTACCACCACCAAGCTGCTGCGGGCTGAAGGGGAAGAAGACCAGCATTCCACTCGTGGCCTGTACAACGGAGTTTGGATGTTTCGCAAATTTATGAAACACGTTCTGCCCAAATGTGCTTCTCGTTTACAGAATTATGGCAGCAAGTCCGAAAGCCCGCGAGCCCAGTTGCACTCGCGCTCTTTCGCGGGGAAGGCGTGTTGTTTCGTTCGGCGCTTTGTACGCAAGATGGACGCGCCACCGGAGGCCGATGGTGCAGGCCATCGTGGGCTGCTGGCCAGTCGTGAGGAAGACGAGGAGGCCAACGGTGGTACTCATATGGACCCGCCGGAGGACGACGAACCAGCCATGTTCGAGCAGGAGGACAAACCTCCACCACCACAAAGAGAGCTTTCTGAGTACCTTTCTCAGCCTGAAACCATCATGTTTCCATTTTATTTATTTATTTTCCAAATGACTTAGTGTTTATGTAAGAGGCGTATTACCTCTATTCACTCATGTCAAATGCTCCGCGCATGCAGGGAGCGGAAGCGACGGTTGTGGAAGGTGGTCATCGGGCTGACTCTGTGCGTGGGCTACGCTGGCTACTACGTGTGCCGATCAAACCTTTCCGTGGCGTCGCCCGCACTACTCCGCGACTTAGATCTCAGCAAAGCCACCTTTGGTACGCGAGAGCATTATTATTCATGATGAATGGTGGTAACCAAGATGATGATGATGCTGAAAACGACGATGTGCTCGTTTCGTTTGATGATCGTGCAGGCGTAGTGCTCACCGCAGGGACTGCAGCCTACGCGTGCGGCAAAATGGTATCGGGGCCAGTCATTGACACACTGGGCGGCAGGAAGGTACGCCATAATTTGCAAGCAACACTCCCACTGTGCTTCATCTGAATACTGTCACGTTAGGTCTTCTTGTTGGCGATGCTGGTTTCTGTTATTCTCACGATCATCTTCACTTTCGGCTCTGCTGTATGGTATTTCACGCTGGTGGTAATCGGCAACCGCTTTGTGCAAGCGGCAGGTATGTATGCCGCCTGCGTCGTCTCAATCTTTGCGCTTATATAATTGTGTGGCATTGATTCTTCTGATATGAAGGTTGGCCTGCTGCGGTCAAGCTCGCATCCAATTGGTACCACTCGAAGGAGGTCGGAAAGGCTATGGGATTTATCTCACTTAGCTTTCTCTTCGGAGGTGCGTCAGTGATGATAATCCAGATGAACTCAGGGAGCGCATCTCACTCAGGAGTGTTGTCGTACAAAACATTTGGCAGATGCCATCGCACGGTTCTATCTGGCTGGTATACTGGAAGCCACGGATGACAGCTGGAGAGCCGTATTTTGGGTGTCGGCCGCTACGCTGGGGTTCATCAGCGTGATCTGCTTTTTCCTTCTTAAGGGGTCTCCGGCAGATGTAGGGCTCCCTTCCGAACAAGATGAGCAATTGAAGGAACCAAAGCAAGACGGTTCTGTCAGGGTAATTCAGCTCACTTCTGTAAACGTTATCTTCATAGAGAGCTTACACTCGGTCATGATCATAGGTGATAGGGAAGGATTCACACCCTACCTCTCTTAAGCAGCGATTGATGCCTCTACTGAAGGCTCCACGATTTTGGCTTCTTTGCCTCATGTCCTTTGGGCTGACCATGGTCCGCTCAACATTTACTGATTGGGCCAACGTCTACCTCACCGACGAGACGCACGCAAGCTCATCTGAAGCTGCGTTGGGCAGGTGTGATCTCTCGCTTAGCTATTCCTTTCTCTCCCCTATCCTAACCTGCCATCGATGATGGACAATCGAAAGCATCGTGTTCCCTCTTAGTGGTGGCTTCAGCTGTCTGCTTATGGGATGGCTCAACGACCGAGTACCTCGTCAGAGACGCGGAGTCATGCTGTTGGCATTTCTGGTTCCGCTCGCCATTACGCTCGGAGGTTATGCGATGCTCTCGTCGCGCAGTCTGCCTCTAGCGCTGGGTATGTCAGCAACCGAGCGCGTTGAAGCCTCCCTGCTTTGATGGCTCACGTCCTTGTTTCCTCAGCGTTCGTGGCCATCGTCGGCTTCACGCTCACAGGACCGTACACGTTGCCTGCGGGTGCCTTCTCGCTTGCCGTCGGTGGTCCGATGTGTGCCACTGTATCTTCGCTCGTCGATACGGCAGGCTACGGTGGAGGTCTCCTCTCCGGCTACTTGGTCGGTTTGCTCGCCGACCAGTACGGCTGGAGCACTGTGTGGGGTCTTCTCGCCATCGTCACCGTCGTGGCAGCATTCTTTTCTGCCGGTTTTGCCCTCTTCGACTATCGACACTGGCTGCAGGAACAGAGCACGACGGTGAAGGTGCTCGATGAGGTGGATGAGGATGAGGATGAGGAGAACTATTCACAATCCGCTTCCATCAACGACATCGAGCTGGACGAAGTCAACTCACAAGATCCCGTGGTGACGGGCGACAAGAGTCAACAAAAGAGGAGGACATTCTTGAAATATTCCTGATCGTGAGAACAGCATTCCAAGAATTCAAAATTCGAGGAATTGTGTAAATATTATTTGGCGCGGAAATACATCAAATGCAAGCTTTTACGTTTGTGTAGTGTGAGATGGATGATGATGATGAATTTGCTGTGGACGATCTGGAGCTGGGAGATCTAGATGGCATGGACGACGACTTCAACGTGGAGGCCGTGGCGATGCAGCATCTGCGGGCACCCAGCGCCGTGGTGACGGTTTCGTCCTCCACGGCCCCCACCGCTGCTGCTGCCACAAGTGGTCTTTTCCCCCTGAGTGGGGCGGTGGTGAAGACGGAGGTGTTCATGGATGACGAGCCCTTCGTCGCCGCGCCGCGGCTTCCTCCTGTCTCCTCGTCGGCGCCCGTCCTGCCCAGCAGGCAGCCTGTGGCGCACCACAGGCCTCCCCCACCGACTCCGACCGCTTCTGCCGCCTCCACCCCGCCCGTGGTGAGAACCGGGACGTCTGCCCCAATGATGCCTCGCGTGCCACCTGCTACGTCGACACACCAGTCAGCCGCACCCGCTCCGTCAGTCACCGTACGCGCACTCCTCAGGATGTTGGTGTGCCGGGTGCTTAAGACCTTGTGGCGACGCAGGTGCCAAAGAAGGTGGCCTTCACCACCCGACCAGATCAGTCTTCTGCGTCTTCGGCGGAGACGACGTCGCGTGCACGGCAGGTCAGTGTTGCTGGTGGCCAGACGACGTGGCCCACGCCCGGATCCAGATCAGCCGCCGATGCACCGCCACCCGGGGTGATGGCGCAGCCAACTACTCCAGCACCGGCCCGGGTGGACTCGTCTCTGTTCACGACATCCAGCCTCAAGAAGACTGACCGCGATCCTGCTGAGTCCCCACTTAAGCGCACTAAAGTGAGCGAGGAGGACGACGCGATCTTGATGCACTTGGCGTACGTGAAAGTTTGAATCAATGGGGAAAAAATGCACGTTCACTAAAAGGGCGAATACATCAGATCTAGGCCCTCTGCCACACCTATTGGCAGGCCCCGCATTCCAGGCCCAGCAGGCGAGCTACTTCTGTCAACAACCAAGAAGAAGAGCGGCCTTGCAACGATCAAAAGTTCACAGGAGAAGGCGAAACAATCAGCAGAAGCAACTCCAATCATAACGCGGGGCACTGAGTCCGCCGTATCACCCACAGATCCCGCACAGGACATTGATTTTTACCACGGCCCGTGGCTCACCATGTTAGAGCATCTGCAGCTACCTCCCTTTGCGCCACCAGAGGGCAATGCCCTGCGATTCAAGTTCAGTGTAGAGGATGTGCTTCGTGATGGGTACGGTACCTTCCTTTGTGAAGCCCCCAATCGATTGTTGCATAATTTTGTTGTTGCTTCTGCAGTTGGCGAGCCAAGGTACCCCAACTGATCGTTGTCATCAAGTCCATTGCAACGGACAACAATGCCAGCGTCTCCGTCAAGGATCCAACCGGAGAAATGCAAGGAACAATCCATCACTCGGCGCTTGATAGCCATCCAAACCTGATCAAGAAAGGCGCTGTACTCTTCCTCCGCCAGGTCCGTACACGCCCTTGACCCTGCTGCAAAAGTTGTCTAATTTCTGCGTGTGTATTGCCTGCCAGGTGTCCGTTTTCACGCCTGTGTCCGGTTCTCATTATCTTAATGTAACTGACAACAACGTTGTACATATCTTTCACAAGGACCTTCCGTTTCCCAAGGTGTCTTTGGCGTGCACTTAGCGGCGGTTGCAGCTCACTGACTGACTGTCTTGCTCATCCTTGGCCCCAGACGTTGGCAGGGACGTGGAGGCACACCTACTCCCCACTAGATGCATACGAAGGCAAACAGGGCAGAGCCGAGCGAAAACAGAGCGAGAATGGAGGCTCACTCGCGGCAACGCAACAGCACAGAACTCTCGCCACTCCTTATGCCACGCCCAAAGCTCAAGCTGGAATGCACGCCGGCCCTTCGGAAGGACGTGGCGCGCAACAACGGTGCGAAGGAAGGGCATCCCGTTCCGTGCCTCCCCGCTCGATGGCTGCGCCCAGAATCGTTCCATCAGGGTCTACTGTTCAGCAAGCGGCGCAATCACAACAGCGTCGTGCTGTGGCGCCTTCGTCAGCTCAGTCGGCACGCAGGGAGGGGTTCCCTGCACCAGCCACCAGTCAGGCGACAGAACCTGACCGTGTGGATGACCTCGATCTCATTTACGCGGACATCGACATGGACTCCCTGCTCGCCACTCCTCCCACCTAACTCGTCTTGGCCCGCAGCAGTACACACTTGTGGCGGGCTTTATCCTGTTGCGAACCCCACAAAAGCCGAGCTCCTATGCACGAGATACATTCCGTGTTATTTGCCTTTTTGCACAATCATGTTTGTCTTCCCGCCAAAACCACAAAGCAGGTTTGAAATTGCTCCTCCTTTGGTGTAAAACTCGCAGCGAGCGGCAGGAGGAAATGGCAATGCTACGCACCTCCTCACAACAAGAAGTCACTCTCAACCCCAGCATTACCGCTTGAAATTAAACCCATTACAAAGCATCACGCAGGCATGCCCACGCTCACACACCGTGCACTGGATCCATGCACCTTGGTTGTCTGAAGACTTCCAAGGGGAGTCAAGCCTCAAAGTCCAGAGGATCAGCACAGAGCATGGGCCCACTAGCCCCGTCTGTCGCCTTTGCCTTGGACGCCTCGTCGCACCATTCGGTGGTGAACTTGAGCCACATGTTGTGCACGCCATTCCAATCCCTGTCTGTCTGAAAGCCACATTGCAGGCATGAGAAGTGCTTGCTCCCACCCAGGTCGTCATTGAGCCACTCACATGCACCACAGGTCTTGGAAGTGTAGGACTCATCGATGAGCACCACCCTTGTGGTGGGATATTCCCTGATCTTGTGGAGGAGATGCTGCTTGAAACGAAAGTGGGCCCACGACAGCATGGCCCTTACCAATTTAGAATGCAACTTGCATCGTTTGCCCTTTCCAATCATCATGTTGCTGGTCTTGTAGTGCAGATAGATTACAGTCTCAAACAATTCACACAGCCATTCGCACTTAACCAATGGCACCAGCATGGATATGTAATAGTGGCCCAACCTGGTGTGCATGACCTGGAACTCATGTTCCATTCTTTCAGAGAGGGGCTTGCTGGAATGCAGAACAGCATTGCTGAAGATCACTGCATAGTCGCCCTTCAATCAGTTCCAATCCCTCGACCAGATGATCACTGTCTCCTGCTTTAGGTGCTTGGCTGAATGGAAAGCCATGTCTAAATTGCCACAACCCTGCACCCTGACCAAGTTCCTGTAGGCCATGATGAACTGGCCAACCACCTGGTTGCACAGGTCATGAGGCATATTGAGCACCCAGGATGAATTGCTGGCAGCACTCCTGCCATTCCATTTGGCAGATTGTGTGGGAGTGTGGGGAGTGTAATGTAGTTATTGAGAAGAATAATAAAATATATTCAATAATTTCCCAATTAATACAGGCTGCAACGGTCGGATTGACCGTTGCAGCTACAAGGGGAAATGGCGGGGGAAATTCAGGGAAAATCCAGGGAAATCCCTGCTGACGTGGCACCGGCCGAATGGCCGGTCAGCCACTCAGCCTGGGAAGCATGGGAGAGATGGGGCCTGGTCCCCTGGCTCTCTCACAATTGCAGGCCTGATTCATTGACTAATTGGGCCCTCAGCTCTTTTTTGGTTGGCATGCATTCATGATTGTGCATGGCTGCCATGCATTGATTATATGTCCACTGTACTGTTCTAATCCATCGCTTGAGCAGCTGCTTTTGTTTGGTTGTGGGGAATATGAACCTTTCTTGTCTTGCCCTTGAAAGGGGTTGCAGCATCAGTTGGCTCATGATTGCTTGACTTTTCTGGCCTGTGTCTTTTCTTCACTGCTGCAGTGCTTCCTCTGTTTCTTTCATCTGGATGCCTCCTCTCCTTTACTCTCCTTGCTGCTGCTTCATTCCTCACCTGCTTCCTCAGGAGGCTCACTTGGCACGCTTCCTCTGCTCTCCTCCACAGCTGCTCGATCCTGGTGTGCCCATCTATGTGCTGCAGAGCACAGGCCATTTTTATGCAACGAAGAAGGTGGTAATGGTGATGAGGTCGTTGGCCAGCTCTTGTTGGGGATTGAGTGGCAGATGTGGCTGGATCGCCCTGGCCGACCACCATGAGGCGCACCTCATGGTGCTTGAAGATGTGCTCCAGGAGCTCTGTTTCAAAATGACATAGTCGGTTTCTATGCAGAACAGTGACCTCATTGACCAGGCCTTGGAAGCATTGGTCCAAAATGGAGAGCAGACCCTTGCGCTTGAAGTTGAGGCCACTAGATACTTTGGACACGATCTCATGCTTGGGGCAGATGTGCCTGAGCTCCTTGATCTGGCACTCAAGGTCGTGTCACTGCTTCTTGCTGGAGACCCATGCGTAGGCAATGTGCTTGTGTGGCGGTCTGGGCCACTGCATGGTGGATCCATCAGGCGTGTGTGTCTCCAATGGGAAGTGCACGAGTAGATCACCACAATGGTAGAGTCACTTGCCTTTCTCACCAATACGGCGTGTTCGAAGCAAACCCTTGATGGCAAGGCTGCACAGACAGGCCGCTGTTATGCCAAAGTATTTAGTGGCCTCACTTGATGGCACGTAGGTGTCGCCACCCGCTTCAATGAGTTGCTTGGTCCTGTGCTGGATGATGGCGGTGTTATGTGGATTGTGAAGCCAGGGACATTCGCTGGTTTCGCCCAGAGGGCCTTGCATGAGCAACAAGAGCAGTAGTTTGGTTGGGTCGCAGTGTAGTGGAAAGATGTATTTCTTCCGAAGAGGCTCCCTTTTTAACACGTTCCTTGCGTCAAAAGATGTTTACGTTGTATTCCAGGACGAGGCGGTGCACAGGCTCGCCACAACACCCTCGTACCAGCAGCTATGGGCGCCTCTTGTCCGACCAGAATGCCAGAGAGAAAAGCACAGAACCCAGGCGGTGCACAGGCTCATCACAACACCCCCACGCCAGCAGCTACGGGCATCTCTCATACGACCAGAACGCCTGAGAGAAAAGCACAGAACCCAGGCGGCGCCCCAGGTCTTGCACAGGCTCGCCACAACACCCTCGTACCAGCAGCTATGGGCGCCTCTTGTCCGACCAGAATGCCAGAGAGAAAAGCACAGAACCCAGGCGGTGCACAGGCTCATCACAACACCCCCACGCCAGCAGCTACAGGCGCCTCTCGTACGACCAGAATGCCTGAGAGAAAAGCGCAGAACTCAGGCGAGGCACAGGCTCGTCACAACACCCCCGCGCCAGCAGCTACGGGCATCTCTCATACGACCAGAACGCCTGAGAGAAAAGCACAGAACCCAGGCGGCGCCCCAGGTCTTGCACAGGCTCGCCACAACACCCTCGCACCAGCAGCTCTAGTCTCTAGTCCGACAACCATGTCTATTCCAGATACACAGCCACCTCAAGGGCGCTGCACCAAACCAGTTACGGTTCAAGAGCGAGAAGAACCCAGGGAGAAACAACAGCGAAAGGAACCTTCAATCATGGTAACTTCATGTAAACGTATCATTTCTTGCTTTCGCTCAGGGATATTGCTCTAATTTATCTTGGTAATAGACAGGCGTCCTGTTGCTACGTGGTCGGAAGAGCATGCACAGCAGTGGCTACGGGCACCTTGGATCTACTCAAGATTGATCGTTCGCGAGTTCCGACATCTACAAGACATGTCGACATGCAAATTGCCCTCAGCGATGGTGCACTTAATAGTTGGATTGCTTGCGTCTTCGGGCATAGAGGTTTTGGCCTGCCATCTTCTCGCTCGCTTTTCCTTCATCGCGTTTGTGCTCACTTCCATCATTTCCGCCTCCCGCATTCTCTCCCTTGCGCTTGTCCTGCTCGTTCGTATCCTCGTCTTCCTCTTCACCATTTGGTGAGGTATCTGCCAGAACGTAGACATTCGCCTTGGCTCTAAAATGAGAGGGGTCGTTCTCTGCAAGTCTCGCCGTCTGAATCCCATGCAAGCGCAGATACCAAAGGGTTCGAAATACGAGCAACAAGTCATCGACTGTGCACATCCACACGTTACAAACCATGTCGAGTACTCGGATAGAGGACGTACATCTTTCACAATCAAACTGCAGCAAAACGTGGGGCACGTAACGGTCATCTGCGATCTCCATGCAGTAAAGAAGGAAGCGACGGCCAGCCCAGTAGATGCCAAACGCCAGAGGATGTTTGATTCCGAACTCGGCTTGTTTTTTGCAAATGACATGCATTTCATACGCCAACATGAATCTGTATCCATAATTAGGTCAACAACACCAATAATCAGGAGGGGAAGGGACACGCACAAGTCGCTGTCATCGTCACACTTCTTATGTTCTATGCTGACCAAGCCGAGATAAGTCCGCTCGGAGAGATGATAGGGTCCCACCGAAGAGAGGTCAAACGGCGCAAAAAGGTCTGCCGAGTAGCCAATGGTACCGTCAGGCCTCCAGAGTTTTGCCTTCTGCCTGTCACTTGACTTGAGCTTCGTGCGGTCCTCCGTATGCAATGGACACTCGAAATCAGTGATTGTGCCTCTCCTGGTATTGATGGTCCTTCCCGAAGTGATTGTTAAGGTACGTTGATTTGACGTCCGGCTTGCCGCCCTTCTGTGCTAACTGCTTGTCGCAATTCAGACCTCTGGCACTGTTCTTCAAATGGGGAAGGATTGTGAGACGAACCAGATCGTGATTCTCAAGAACCGGTCCGATGGCAGGGAAGCGCTCCTCAACAGAGAAACAAGCTATCTGGACCAATTAAAGAGTTGTTCGGGAATCCGTCAGCTGCTTGATGTGGGGCGATCACCTCGCGGGAACACATACCTTGTGCTTGAGTACATCGAAGGGGAGAAATTCTTCCTGTTCGAACATAGCGGATAGAGGAAGAGATTACAGTGTGGCGTTCGTCAGCTCATCGAGGTGCTCCACTTCGACCACTGCTCCTCTTCTACTTTCATTTTGGTTAACGAAAGGTGTGTATTCCACACACAGGCTGTGCTGGAGTGCCATCAACGGGGAGTGATCCATCATGACCTCAAGCCCAGTAATGTGCTGATCACTTCAGACGATGTACGTTGCCTACGTCTATGGTGAGGTCCACGGGGCATATTTAACCTGTCTGGGCCAAGTGATCGACTTTGATAGGGCTGTTTCACTGGTGAAGAAAAGCTGGTGGACTGGAGGATGCACGGAAGGTTTCACGCCACCTGAGTTCCTGAGCGGCTCCAACTACGAACCACCGAGCACCACAACTGACATATGGGGTGTTGGCATGTTGCTACTTGCCTCGGTTTACGAGTACATGAAGATGTGGATCTTCCGTCTCTTTTACTACTGGTACGCGCTTGCAGCACGCCTCACACTAAATGGGCACACGACTTACTGGATTCTGCGGCGTATCGCACAGCACTACACTGGAGTGCGCCCTCGATCATCCATTCCTGCGATATGCCTGCTGTTGAGCCCTCTGATGTATAACCCTTGTTCATAACAACCAAGACTCTGTTACGGGATGAAAACACAGCCATCCCCTGGAATGGGAATATATCCCTGGGCCAGTCTTGATAGCACACAGCTGACAAGGTTTACGCAAAATGATCAGCCGAGATGTCATCAGGAACCAAAGGCGGTCTCCGACGAGGAGATCTCCTTGAATGAGTACTGTCCTCGTCCGGAGAACTGGAGCACGTATTCGTGGTACTGCCAGAGCGACTTGCGATGAGAGACGGTGAAGAGGGTGATGCCCAGCTCTCTGCACCTCGTGTAGATGTAGCCTTCCACGTCCACGCTCACTGCGCTTGTGCACTCATCCAAAATTGCAAACTGTGGCTTGTGGTAGAACAACCGCGCCATGGCCACCCTCTGCTTCTCTCCTCCGCTCAGCACGTCCGCCCAATCTGGATGGATCGTTCATATCGTTCATATCGTCAATCTCTCGTCGAGAGCAGCATAGCAGAGGGGGAAATGTGTGGCAGCGCACCTGATACAGCATCCCAACCTCCCTCGCGCTCCACAAGGTAGTCGAGTTGCACCTGGCGGAGATACTCAAGCAGATCCGCATCGGTGCCACCGGCACTGCGGAATTGCTCCTTGGAATGAGGATAAATTACCTGATCCCTTAAAGTGCCTAGCGCAAGATACGGCCGCTGAAGAAAAGCAAAGAAAAAACAACAGGAGGACTGTTGTCAGTTCACTGTCTGACTCTTTCCCAGCAGCAAAACAAATGAGGAGGAGGAGAAGTGAAATGAACAGGGTGATGTTGTTACCTGCGGGACGTAGAACAGCTTGTTCTTGGCGGGCTTGGTAAGCGTACCGCCAAAGAGCGGCCACAGCTCGCCGAGAATACGGAAAAGCGAACTCTTGCCGCATCCGTTGGGGCCCGCCACCAGAACGTTCATGCCCGACCTCACCTCGAAACTCAGACTCTCGATTAGGATGTCACCGTTGGGCGTCACGATCGGCACATCCTGTACACCGAGAAATTATATAGATAACACACACACACAAAACACGGATTAGTCGGTTTTCCTTCCAAATATTAAAGGGAAAGCGTTCCGCGACCATAATGGCGGGCGGCGGGGTACCTCAAACTTAATGATGTGGTCCTGCGTAATAATCTTACCGCTGTTGGGCTTGAGCTCGCGCGAAGGGGTCGCGCCCTTATTGACCATAGTACGTTTGTACGTGCCAGCGTTGAGATCCTTCAGAACGTTCTGGAGTTCGGTGACACGGGCAGTGTAACCAGCGAGACGAGTGAGCTCGCGACCGGCAAGAACAAGGCGTCCGACAGCGAGGGCCATGTTCATGAGCATACGGCCGCTCTTGTAGTAGTCCTCCATGAGTTCGGCCTGGCTGGCAGTGCGGTACTTGACGTTGGTGAGATCGAAGAAGGGGCGGCTCACCACGAGATAGCCTACGCAGGAAGCGCAATATTTGGCGATGATGCTGTCGACGATGCCCAGGAGAGCCCTGAACTGGATCGAATAGCGCAGGTGATTGATGAGCCCGCGGAAGGACTGATTGATCACTGAGCGCTCCTTTTCGTTGCCGCCGTAGAAGGCCACTTCCTCGCTGTGCGTGATCAAACGCGAGTTCACGAAGCGGAACTCGCCTTCAAGGCGCTGTTC
>CDEZ01022608.1:12141-24734 GCA_000826365.1 Acanthamoeba royreba | reverse complement strand
CGATCTCATAGGAGGTAGCTGCCGTCCTCCTCGTCCTCAAACATGCGTAGCATCTCCTTGTAATCCTTGCCTCCCAAGTAATTCTCCACCTGTACGCACAATGGCGTGAGCATAGGCAACGGTAACGTGTGAAAAACTGGTGTACTGTACCCCTCTATCTACACCTAGACGAACCAAGTTGTTGATTTGTTTCTGCATTACCGATCAGGGACGCGTGAGCATAGAATACCACAATTGATTTTGTTGCGAAGAGCGTTTTTCGTACTTGGAGACGCTTCTTGGCAGCTATGTGTAGAGCCGTGTTGCCCGTTTGGTCTCGGGCATCAATATTACAGCCAAGCTTGTGAAGATGGGCCACCAAATCGGCATTGTCCTTGGAAACGGCATACTGGAAGAGCGTCCATATCTTGTTGATATTAAAGAAACATGGTACGTCCCACGTCGGGATGGCAACCTGAAAAAGACAAACAGAAAAAGTGATTCGATCTTAGTCTTGATGACCAGGAGTGGGCTGTGGAGGGCGGCGTATACCGTGCTAGCCTGGTTTATGGCTGTCACAGCCTTCTCCCATTCGGCGCATAGTTTTTCGAGGTCCCCGATGTGGTCTCGCGGCACATTGGCCAGCACCTTTCCCTCCTGTCGGTGAGAGAGAAACGATTTAGGCAAAAATTGGGATCTGTTTATCATTCGGGAAAAGCACATACCTCGCTGTTGTAGAAACGAAGGACCACGCGTAGCTCCCCTTGTGCACCGTCGCCCTCAAGCGGGAACCAATTGTCCACGCTTTCACTAAAAGGGATCACTGCCCTCCCTAACACTTCGTCCGACGAGAAGGACTTGTTGTTCATCACGGTGATGGAAAACGTTTTTGGTTTGGGTTCCCCGTCCATCCCGAAATATCGGTGTCTGAATCGCAGCACAGGACAGAGATCGGATGTTCATAACTGTACACTGCTTATCTTAAGACGACCATTGGTACCCTACGAACTGCTCATGCCACTGGGGGTTGAGCGATCGCCGAATGGTAGATGTGCGTGCGCCAATGATGCCCGAAGGAATGATATCAAACTTACAATATGCATCCGCCTTACCTGTACAATGAATGGTATAGGAAGGCTAAGAACAAGAGCAGCAGCGCCAAAGGACACGAGTGCGTACCCAGCACCGACGCCCTTCGCAAGTTGCGTGCTTCCTCGACTGATGATAAGTAATGCACCACAACACAGCTTCTGGTCAGTTCATCACAATACGTTGATTTCATGACAAAATAAAACAACAATGTTGTACATTCATTACATTTATAAAATATTGTAAAAATATGTCCGGATAAAATAATAATCCATCAAAACGGAATATATAAAAATAAAAATAAAAATAAGGGGGAAGAAGACGCACTTCGGAGGACAAAGTAGTGGTTCTGCGGCGCCTTCTGCTGCGACGACGACGACGAAGAGGAGGAGGAGGAGGGGGAGAGGCCAGAGGGCTTGTGGGAGCGGGCGCGGAACGAGGTGCGGGGCGACGACCCGCCCTCGGCCAGCACCAGCGCCTCAAAGTTGCGCGAGTTGCGGCGTTCGAGCTTGCTGCCCTCCCCCCGCACCTTCTCCACCGGCGACCCATGATGGTGGTGATGGTGGCCCCCCACGTGCTGGCGGTGGTCCCAGCTCGCCTTGCGCGCGTGCTTCCGCGCCGACATGGGCGGCTGGAGCCCGCCCTCCTCCTGCTCCTGCTGCCGCTGCCCCTCGGACTGATGGTGGGGGTGGGGGTGATGATGGGGGGCGGTGCCGTCGTGGGGATGGAGGTCCGGGGGCGGGTCGTGCTTGCGGGTGTACTCCAGGCTCCTCCGCTCCTTCTGGTGTTCGTCCTCCCCTTCCCCCTCCCCCTGCCCCTCCCCCTCCCCACCAGCAGCAGCAGTAGGGGGCTGCTTCGCAGAGGAGGAGGAGGAGGGGGAGGAGGCCTTGTCGCGTTCCCCGCGGGGGGAGAGCAGGCGCTTCTTGGTCTTCACCGCCAAAGCAAAATAAGAAGAAGAAGAAGAAGAGGACGACGATGAAGACGATGAAGATGAAGAGGAGGAGGAGGAGGTGGTGGAGATAGAAGAGGACGTGGAGGCCGCCCCGCTGCTGTGGGCCTTCGTGCTGGGGTCCTTGGGACTCTTCTTCTTGGCGGCAGCACCCGAGTCGGCGGTGGCGCCCTTCTTCTTTTTGGAGATGACGAGGGTGGGCAGAGACAGCGAGGCGCCACCGGTGGGAGGACCACCTCCACCACTACCACTACTGCTACTACTGTTACTCTGCTGCTGCACGGGCGGTTCGTTTGGGTGGTGCGGTGCTGGTGCACCAGGGGAGTTGTCGGTGGCGGTACCCGTTGACGCACCGGAGGTATCTGCCCCCTCCATGGAGGGCCCCTCCTCCATCTTCTTCTTCTTCTTCTTCTGCTTCCTCTCCTTGAAACTTCTTCCGCTACGCAAGAGGTCTGGTTTTCGCGAATTCACAAAAATTTCCGAAAGGCTGTTGCAGGGGAGCTAGGATTAATCAAAACGCAAAAAAGAAAAGCCGCGGATGATTAGAGTTCTTTGCCTTTTTGAAAAATATTCTGCGGAATGCGGCGATATCCCCGAGGCCGGGGCGTAGCGACATTTCTCTCTTCCTTCCCCCCATCTTCGCTGGACCTCACGCCACCCTCACCCGCCCCGATTTCTACCTACTGAGAGGAACACTCTTCAGTAAGTGAAAAAAAAAACCTCCAATTAACAAGAAAACGAGAGACATGTCATCGTCAGGTGTGCAATTGGGAATCATCGGAGGGACGAGCCTGCTCAACAGCTCCTACTTTGCGGGGCTGGAGAAGCGCGTAGTCAAGACGGAGCATGGGGACGTCCTCCTCCATTTCGGGAGCTCCTTCGTCTTCTGCCAGCGCCACCACGCCAACCCCGCCCGCGACTACACCCCGCCCCACCTCATCAACTTCCGCGCCATCATCGCCGCTCTCAAGGCCTCCGGTGTAGAGGTTACACACACCTTTTGTTTTTCCTTTCCTCTTTCCTCTTTCCTTTTTCCTTTATTTTATTTTATTTTATTCTCCAATACCCCAATGTTGAGTGTTGGGCAGCTCTAACTTGGGTGCGGGTGTGTAGAGGGTGCTGTCGTTCGGGAGCACAGGTTCGTTGAAGAAGGAGATAGGCTTGGGGACTGTGGTCATCCCGGACGACTTCTTCAACCTCTTCAACCAGGTCTCGTTCTATGATGATGCGCGCGCCCACATCGTTGCCAACATCGACCCAGCCTTCAGGCAGGAAGTCATTGACGTGATCAAGGCCAGGAACACCGATGGTTCCATCCCACTTCACGTCGGAGGTACCTACGTGCAGACCTCGGGTCCTCGCATGGAGACCAAGGCTGAGATCCGCGTCATCTCTCAATGGGGTGAAATTGTACGATGGCTCGGCTACATTCGTCTCCGCTGTAGCGTGCGTTGATGATCGCGTATGTGATTTCTTATCAGGTGGCGATGACGGCTGCACATGAGGTGGCACTGCTGTGCGAACTGGGCATGAAGTCAGCGATGATCTGCATGGTGGACAACTACGCCAACGGCATCGTGGAGAAGCCACTGACGATGGCAGAGTTCAAGGAGGGCGTCAAGAAGAACGAAAAGGTGGTTGAGCGGGTGCTTGACTGGATGCTCGAGCATTTCGCTCTCAACACCGCTGCGCCGTCTCAGTAGAGACTTCTTGCCTCCTCAACAAAACAATTGGGAACTTTAGTTTTGTTTGTATCCTCACCCATTGCAATCGAGTCTGTTGCTATGTTGTTGTTGTTGCTGCCTTCATTGTCGGCCATCAGAGAGGGGTGGGTTGTGTCTATTTCGAAACTGTTTGAAACTTTGAGAAATCAGTTCTGAGAAAACCAAACAAAGGACAAGAAGGGATGCAGCAGGTGGTGGTCGGCAGCGCAGGCCGTGGGGCAAGTCTGAGCGTGTACCGCGCGTTGCAAAGGGCGGCACGGCGCTTCCCGCACGAGCCCGTGCGGAAGCAGCTGAGCGGGAACGTGCGAGAGCTGTTCCTCCTCCGCCGGAACGTACCCAGCAGCACGGCAGAGGCCCTGATCGAGGAGGCCCGCCACGATCTCCTCGTCCTCCAGCGCTTCGCCCGCCTCGACCCTCGCCTCGTCACCACCATCTTCGAGTACGACTTCTTTTCGGCAACCAACTCTGAGCGCAGTGGCCAACAACAGACGACCCCCGCCCCAACACCCTCCTGATGATGATGATGATGATGATGATGGTGATGATGATGGTGATGATGACGATGGTGCTGATAGAATGGTTTGCATTTCTTTCTGTACACGGAAAACAGCCTTACACAAAGTTGACTTTGGAGTCGACCGTGGTGAGAGTCTGGGAGGCACCCTTGGTAGATACTTCGACGAAGAATGGGGCAAAGTTGCGAACAACCTCGTCCTCCTCTTCCGATCTTCTTATTCGACGCCAGGCCACCAAGCCGAGACCCAGCAAGCACGCACTCAGCGCTCCCAACGCTGCAAAGCCTCCCGCCACACCTGCTGCGATTCCGACAACCGCCGATCCAGAGTCGGCTGCATGAGCGGCAAGCGAAGGTGATGGAAAAGCGGACGAGGAAGGAGAAGGGGTGATGGAGAATGATGCTGATGGGCTTGTAGTTGCTGATGCACTTGGGGAGCTCGTGGGGCTTTGCGACACCGACGGGCTTGGTGAAAAGGAAATGCTTGCAGTTGGAGACGGTGAAGCGCTCACTGATGTGGACGGAGAAGGTGTGGTGGAGGGCGATGTCGAAGGCGAAAGCGACGCAGATGAACTTGGCGTCAACGAAGGGCTTGGTGAAAGAGAAGTGCGGGCAGTTGGAGAAGGCGAAGCACTGAGCGATGTGGATGGAGAAGGTGTGATGGAGGGCGATGTCGATGGAGTGAGTGATGCAGATGCACTTGGAGTCAACGAAGGGCTTGGTGAAAGAGAAGTGCTTGCAGTTGGAGAAGGCGAAGCACTGAGTGATGTGGATGGAGAAGGCGTGACGGAGGGCGATGCCGAAGGAGAAAGCGATACCGATGCACTTGGTGTCATGGATGGCGAGCTTGTGGGGCTTTGCGACAACGATGGGCTTGGTGAAAGAGAAGGGCTTGCGGTTGGTGAAGGCGAGGCACTGGCTGAGGTAGATGGAGAAGGTGTGATTGATGCCGATGCAGAGGGAGTAACCGAGGCTGAGCTACTAGGAGAGGGTGTTGCGGAAGGGGTGGTGGATGGAGTAGGTGTGACGGAAGGGCACACTACCGGAACCTATGAAAGGGGTTCGAAGGTGAGTCATGGCACACCATCACACGCTTGGGAGGAGGAAGGTGGACGGGTACCCCGCCCACGCAGCAAGTGGCGTTGGTGATGGATTTGGTGTTGTTGACGCAAATGCAGAGCTGGCACGGTCCGGCGGTACAGGTCTCACCATCGGGACAGAAGTCGAATCCGCATGTGTCCGGCCGGTTAGCCGGGGTCAGGTACGCGTTCAAGAACATGCGCTGGCCGTTGACTTGCAACTGACTGGTAGATGTCCACGAGTGAGTACCCATGTAAAACGCCAGACCCCCCTTGATGTCGTCAGTCATCTTTCCTGCGCTGGAGATGTACAGCCTGCCGCCCTGAGTGGTGTTTGCATTGGAAGCAGGATCGTTGAGGACATGGCCGTAGGCGTTCGGAAGCCACCAACTGAACCGGAAAAGGACCGAAATAAGTAAAGCTCGTAGCTCGTTGTATGCGGGGAAGATATAAGTTCGCACTTGCTCTCGGTATCTGGGTAGGAACCGGTGAAGCCAGTCGGAGCATTCAAGGAGAACTCTGTGGTCACACCACTGGTGTTTCCACTTATAGACCCGATGAACTGAGTGAAAGGGAGATCTGGGTAGGGGAAGAGTAGATTCATGTTGTTCGTGCTGCCGCTCGTAACGCCGTAACGGGTCATGAAGGAACCGCTATCCAAGGAATAATATGTCAGAGAGTGTACCCATACACATCAGAAGTGGGGCACGTACCTGTTTGTTCCTCTGTTCTCATAGCTGTTGATGGCAGCACACTGAGCATAGAAGTTGCCTCCTGACTGCACAAAGTCACCCACTGCATTCAGGTAGGCAGGGCCGGCGGTGGCATCGAACTGGTAGTGGGGCTGCAGCCAAACAAACCAAAGGTCGTGAATGGCTGCACACATTGCTCACTTGTGGATCTGGGGTACCAACCTCAGCGAACATGGTGAAACAACTCGTGTTGCCCAGAGAGGCAATGATGGAGCTGGCTGCAGAGGATCCAAAAGCTACGTAGTGAGTCCCGTTCAGAAGACCTATTCATAGGCACTATGTAAGTGCGGGTAGGCGCCGGGCGCTTTGCGAAAGGGCCTACCTGCCGCGTTCAAGACAGCGGTGAGAGTGGAGGCATAGCCCGAAAGGTCTGAGAGGAGCGCTTTGGGTCGTCCGATCAAGATGTGGCGGACGTCGATGGTGGCGACCTGGTCGAGGGTGTACATCACCACGTCCATGAGTGCGTTGCCGCTGATGACGCTGTTCACGCCCTGGGCGTAGCTTGCTGGGATCACCAACGGACCTCCCGCAAACGACACTGTTGTGGGAGTCGCTGACGTATTCCACTGGAGGTGCTCATGATGTCAGTCGCCAAACGAACAACTGATCGATTCACGTGGAGGGAGGCCGCACCCGATGGGCCAAAGCTGTAAAGTCCACCGCGTCCTTGGCCTTGCCCGAGCGGATTGCCCAATAAACGGGGATGTTGGCGTACAGCAGCCTTGTAGCAAGCCCTGGTCGTTCACAGCAGCGTAGTCAGTGAGGGGCATTCATCAGCGAGGTGGGCCGGTCAAGGGTACCGTAGGCACGGACATTGAAGAGGCCCGTACTGGGCAGATTCTGGAGGTTGTCCATCGGGATGACCAGCGAGCCCTGGGCCACTGTCTTGAGGTTGGGCTGGGGCGAGGGTAGGTCGGGGTATCCCGACAGTTTTGTGGTGGCCAGGGCGCCCTCGGCGCCGGCCAGGCATCCCAGCAGAAGGAACGCGATCATCACCCTCCCCAGGGCCCACCACCTTCTCCCCGGAAGTAAGTGAGCAGCAGCAGCAAGGCACGCCATCCCGAGTATTGGGATGGTGAGCGGGGTGGGTAAGAGTACAGCTAGTTGTTGGGGGGTTGTGGAGTACAATGACAGCAGACCAGCGTAACGTGCGCCATACGGACCCGTCCCCTACCTACACCACACCACTCCACACCAGGCAGCACAACCTACCTACCTACCTACACAATTACACGAGTCGTACCACCCGGAAACCCCGTAGCAACGAGTGGTGGATCCCGATTGGTTGCATTTTCTTAGGATACACATAGGGACCAATAGGCAGTCCTTATATGCATTGCTAGGCAACTCGATCATGTGGTGGGGGGGGGGGCGTAGTCATCAAACTGTTGCATCCGCGGATGCACATGCCATCTTCGGACGACGCGTCCCTTAGTTGAGCAAATTCCTTGATGATCGGGGCGAGGAGGCGAGCCACCGCTCAATGGACGGGAGGTGGGCGGAGAGCCATTGGATGCGGTGCTCGATGGTCTCGATGGACTGCTCGATCGCTCGTGATCCACCCGCCACGAAGTGGTCTGATAGATAGGTGTGGCCATACATAAAAACATCATCCCTCCCCGTCGTTAGTGCGCACACAGACAGAGCTGGGCGGTAAGCCAGGCGGCAAGGAGCGCACCGTGGAAAAACTGCTTGACCTGCTGTAGGCGGGCCTCCGTCGTGAAGTGAACGGAAACGGCCTTGATGAGGCTCTCGATCATAAAGTGGCCGCCGCCATAGCGTTGGTAAAACTCGGCGTAGTTGTTGCAGAAGAATTCCCACGCGAGGGAAGTGCCCACGGGATTGTTGGCCACCAATGCCACGACCCTCACCGTGTCTTGCGACCGAACGACATTAGAGAGCGAGAGTCTGAGGGTGCGCTGCAAAAGGTAGGGCTCTCTCGAATAGGCGAGCGCAGAGAGGGCTCTCAACTTTTCCGCTGCTACGGTCTCAGTTTGATATCTGCACTTGGTCACCTCCCGATCAGTACGTTTTTACATTCCAAGAGCGTGGATTTGGGGGCATGCCTCTGAAGCATCCACTCATACTCATCAAGGCCGCCTTTGGCCACTGCTGTTCGATAGACGGCGTTGCGTAGATCTTGCGGTACTTCCGTACGGTTGACCACTGCCAAGAGGACAGGTAAGACAATGCAATGACTGAAAGACTGAACACAAGAATTGTTGGGCGAGGTTGTGTTACTGAGGGACTTGAAGAGCTTTAGTGCGGTTTCGACGGTGGGCCTAGGATGAAATATAGAGATTTGAGCCAGTAATCCACCGCGCAAGTGAGGAAGGAATAGTACTGGTGGCCATAAGCTGCAGCATTGGTGAGCAAAAGGCTCCGGAGAAGCTTGGTGAGGTGAGGCTCCGGAGTTGACGGGGCAGCCGCTTCCCAGCCGACGTAATGGAGTGCTGGGGACATAAGAGATAGAACATGCTTCTGGAACAGCCCATAGCAGTCTTCATTTCGTAGGAGTTCGCCCATTACATTCAATCCATCAAGCGCAACCGCCCATACAGTAAATTCTTGTTCGTTGCTGAGGAATCGAGTCAAGTTTAGTGTCTGTGCAAAGGTATTATTCTTGCGGTTAGCGGGGTCGATGCACTCACAGTTGAGTGCAGAGAAGATCGTACGGCTGCAGGCGAGATGAGCCCTGCCTGTGCAAAGGCAAACGCATCGTCAATAATACCCGCACGATCTATTGCCTGTGCAGAAGAAACAAGCTGAGAACTGATCTATTCACTCTGGAAATGATTTTAGGTACCTGGATGGGTGAGTTAGGAATTTGAGAAAGCGGCACGCCCAAAGCTTCGTATAAACTGGGGGAATAGAGGACGCGGTAGTAACCCGCCTGCCCAACATTACCCACTATGTAGCCTTCTTCGCGCACATTGAAGGAAATGGCTTCACTGCGCGTCTGTTAAAATATTGGATCAGTTTGCTAACGTGTAGATAGCCAAAAGGAACCCACGTGCCTTCTTAAGAGGCTTCATAGCTTGGCTGGTGGTGTGTGTTTTATAGGCAAACGGCACCCACCACAAAGTGGGATCCTCATCGCCCTGTTTACCATCGGCCAGGAACCGTCTCTGTGCACCAAGGTCTTCAGCTCTTGCGCCATTAACGCAGCAGCCTGGGTGTACCTGGGTGACTTGTATTTGATTTTGGTCCGGCAGAGATGATAATTCGAGGTATGGGAAACCCACTTGGCTTGTCCAGGTGTTCATCATGTCAGATATGTTTAGAGTACCTACTGCACCAGTAGCTTTAGTCAGCGCTTGCCAAAGTTGCTGCGTCTCTGCGTTGTGATACTTGAATTCCTCTAAATAGGCATGAATGCCGTCCTGGAACATTTGAGGAGCTACAATATTCGAGGAAAAAATCGGTCTCTCGGAGCGATGTTCCAGTTTCATGCTTCATCATACCTTGAGAATAAGAGCTGAGGTAGGCTTCCAACATGCGAATAACGCTGTGACATGCAAGTTCGTTATTTGAGAACGCATGGGAAGACGAATCAAAACCGAAAGAAAGCTACCTTGCTCCTTTGGAGTACGATATTGAATCAAAGAGTTGTCCAATTTCTGATGGATGCTTTACATCAACTGCTATCGCGTGTGATGTACGCAAGGCGTCGAGCTTCATCGCTCTATTGATGATAATTGAGATTTGAATCAAGGATATACAGAGAATAAAATGGAAACATACGTGCTACGGTCGTCATACAGGAACTGTTCCCACATACCCCAGTCAGGGTGAAGGAAGTTCACTCCTTTGTATTCCATGAAGGAGGCAAAGCCTTCGTTTAGCCACAGATCATTCCACCACTTCAATAATTCGTCAGTCAATTCGCTGCTCCAGAGAAAGTGGGTTTGGGCGAAGATACGTACCGACATCGTCACTAAGTTGCCAAACCACTGGTGGGCAAGCTCATGCGCAACCACAACCGCGACGCGTTGTTTGTCGGCAGCGGACGACTGAGCCGGATCATATAGGAGGGCGGTTTGGCGGAAGGTAATAAGGCCCCAGTTCTCCATGGCACCGGCCGAGTAATCCGGTATGGCGATGAGATCGAGTTTCTGCAGCGGAAACGCTATGCCGTAGTACTCGGTGAAGTTGCCTAACACATACTTGCCTACCTGGCCTCATCTATTCAGCATGTTTCTGTTAAAATGGGATGGCCACATACCTCCAGGGCATACTTGGCCTGGGCAATAGTGTCTGGTGTTGTCCAAACTCGGACCTTGACCTACAGACTGTGTCAAGACATCCTAATTCCTCGAATGTTCGCATGAAGGAGTACCTTTCCATCGGTAGTCGAGCTCTCTACGGAGGAGAACTGGTTGACCGAGTAGCACACCAGATACGTGCTCATCCGCACCGATGTGGCAAATTTGACCAGCACAGTGCCTATCGGAACGATTGGTGAGAAAATCTGATCGCCCCAACTCAGTTTTAGAGAAAATTGTGCCTTACCGTCAGGATTGGGCATGCGACTTTCTTCATGCATGTTGCTGATGGCATTATATCCCTCCGGAACTGTTAGTGATATTGTGAAGTTGGCTTTCATTTCTGTACGTTGTGCGATCAGCAAGAAAGAAGGCATTGTTTAAGGTGAAGCGTGGCGCACCCGGCTCATCGAAGCAAGGGAACGCCCTGCGTGCGTCCACGGGCTCAAAATCGGTGACTGCGAGCCACTTTGTTGCCCCGTTAAGAATGTATGAACTCCTAGAAGGAGGCATGGATCATCAGGAGGATTGGCCATTGAGGAGTGCACGCCTACACAGTCCATACCGATAATAGCCAGACATGCTCGTCCCAAGTGTGCCATTGAAAGCTAGATAAAGTGCGAATCGCGACGATGATTTCAGCCACTTGGACAGAGATGCGAAACGTAGGATCAGGAAGTCGTTCTCCTCATCAAATCGAACCCTGTCAAGTAATCGTGTTTAGCTTCAATAACGCTCATTATCTTATGGCCGCGCGTACTCAGCTGCCTGCTCAGCCAGTGAGGCACGTTGATCCTGGGGTTGAAGGGTCGCTTGGTTGATGCTTAGTCCAGCAGAATGGAGCACGATTTGATCTACTTCAGGTTGCGTCACCTGTGAGTGGGCGAGTGAGTCAAAGGTAAGCTACCTTTCCGAGAGCACTGCGCAAGAAGCTTAACCGTTATATCGATCTTGACGCTGCCACGGAATTGATAGGCTGTCATGTCGGTCACGACGTGCAGGCTGTAGTGTTCTGGATACACGTGCTCTGGCAAGCGTGGTCCCTGTATGTCACTGTGGCTCCCCGAGTCAGCATCACTTGGCGCCCGACACACGAAAGAGAGAGACAAGGCACCTGTGCGTTTGGTCTTGGGTCATGGTGGTGATGGTGGTGATGGGCCGGTCATGATGGCGATGCCGGCATGCAGGGATAGAGCCCCAAGTCAGTGCACGAGATATTATTATTTTGTAAAATGTAAATATATAATAATATATTATTATATATTCTCTCCGGGGAGGGGGGTAGGGTACCGGAAGAGGAGCGAAGGGCGAGGAAGGCGAGGAGGGCAGCGAAGGAGAGGACGAGGGCGGCGGCAGAGGCGAGGAGGAGGAGGGTTCTGCGGCGGCGGTGGAGGGAGGCGACGAGGCGGTGGCGGGAGGAGGGCGGCCCGTAGGCCGTGAAGCCCAGCTCCCCCGCCTCCTCCTCCTCCTCCTCTTCCTCGTGCTCCGGCCCTGCCCCCGCCATGCGCTCCAGCCCGGGGTCGAGTTCCTCGAGGTCGTCGTCGTCGTCGTCTTCGGGGTAGTAGTGGGCGTCCAGGCTCTGCATTTCGTAGGCGGTGCCGCCTTCCGTCTCCTCCTTCCGCCTCGTCGTCATCATCATCCCCGCCTCCTCGGCCCTCCCGTGTCACGTGACCGGCAGGCAGCCAAGAATGAAGAATGCTGCCTGCCGCCCCGCCCCATTTATATCCGTACGGCAATCACGTTTGCCCCCATGCGCCCATTCCCCCATATCATCATCATCATTGGGGTATCTCGATATTTATGGGCGGGGCAGCAGGCAGCCATCGATCGAGATGGACCCCCACCACCCTCACCCGTCCCATCTAGACCGGTGGACACACTGATGATAATGGCCAACCTCCTCCTCCTCTTCTCAGCAGCAGCATCCGGAGGGATGATCACACATGTGATGATGCCTGCGGAGCACAGGCCTGGCCTCACCCTGCATGTCCCTCCCTCCCGCCCACAGGGGTAATATCTCAAACTGGGGGGTATTATCTCCGCCCACCCCCATCCCATCATCCCACCATCCCACCCATCCCCCCAACCACACAAGAGGTGGTGGCCCCCACCCAAGAAGAGGAGGAGAGGACATGGACACTTGCACACCACCACCAGCAGGGCGGGTGCGGGTGAGGGTGCGGGGGTACGTGGCAGCCCCCGCCTACGATCGCCCCGACCCGGACGACCCGGCTGCGGCGGG